>JASSUY010010103.1:0-84129 GCA_032466535.1 Forpus xanthops | reverse complement strand
CTTCCCTGGGCAACCCATTCCAGTGTCTCACCACCCTTACAGTAAAGAATTTCTTCCTCATATCCAATCTAAACTTCTAATGTTTAAGTTTGAACCTATTACCCCTTATCCTATCACCACAG
Source organism: Forpus xanthops (assembly GCA_032466535.1). NCBI lineage: Eukaryota > Metazoa > Chordata > Aves > Psittaciformes > Psittacidae > Forpus > Forpus xanthops. The sequence continues at coordinate 84,007 of JASSUY010010103.1, read as the reverse complement.
TCGAGGAGTAAAAACAGAGAACATGCTTCATATTTGCATTTAGAAATGAGAGAATATAGTTTTCCCTTCTCTTCATCTTCATAACAATGAAAGAACCATTAAGAGAGATACAAAAGCCACTATTGACAGAGCTCATGACGGAAAAAATCAGGTTGTGATGTGATACTGAACAGTGCCCACTCAATAACCAGTAACTGGGTGTTGCATCCACATTAATGAGATTCCAAGGTATTTTCCTCATAATAAAACATAGCTGAAAGATAGATCTGACCTCCGTTTACCAATGTGGTTGTAACTAAACAGTGTAATCTGAAAACTAGCCAAAGGTATTTCTTGCAGTACTTCACCAATGAACCACAGCTGTATTTCCCTTTGACAGCCTTTCAAGTGTATTGCAGAAATGTGTAAGCACCCTCAACATCCTGAGGCTTGCAATGTGAAAACAAAATGTGACATATGGAACAAGAACAGTGTTAAAAGCGTGTACATGGCCAAGTACATCAGGTGTGAGACTTGCTAGGATTTTATCTTCTGTTGAGGCCAATAGATTCAGACAAACAGAAAACTTCCATTCATAAAAAGTATTGGGGAATTCACTAAAATAGCAATCAAAGCTGTACAATGACAGAACTAAACAAAAGAAGAAAATTACATCTTCCTACCTGCTGTGTTTAGGTAGGGATTTACTTTTCCAGCATCTATGTGGTAACACTGTAACCATGGAAATAGCTTATGAATGTTTATCCTTAGACATTCTCTGATTGTGCACCACAGTTGCTTCACTTGTAGCCTTTCAAGAACACAAATTAAGTTCCCAAATTATGCCATGTTTTTTTAATTGCTTCTATATGTTACATCCTCAATGATGCAATCTGTGTGCTCCAGTATTGAAAGGAGTCATGCCATATAGAATCATTCACAGTGGAAAGCTCAGTAAAGGCTACCATGGAACAGATTTATTCAGTATTGTTGTGAAGGGTGGGAGAATTAATACAGGCTTTGCTGGTATTTGCCAGGTCAAGCTAAGGTTAGGAAACTTCCTGTACAAAATCGGCTGACTTTTCTCAATATCTCTACCAGAAAAACATACTTGTACGTTGAGAATTTATAGTACTTATAAGGAAGTTTGAATAATAATAATGTGTTAATTTTACCGATACAATTTTTCCCCCAACATATATGATGGTGAATTAAGAACTGGTTACCTACTAGAGTGGTGGAGAGAGAAAGAGTGAGATTAAAAGAAAAAGAGACCTCAAAAGAGGAGGCAGGTCCTAGGGGAGCCCCTGAGGACAGCCTCCACATAGCAATCAGGGCCTTAGCAGCTCTTGGGCTCATCTCTATGAGCTGGTGGGCAGCACGCATCTTACCAAGCAGCATGCCCTGAGCACTCCCTGTATCCAGATATTGTCTGGTGAGGCTCTGAAGCGGGAAGGTTAAATTTAAAACAGAAGATATACCTACAGAGAGAATGGATCTCACCAAGTTTTTGGTAATGTTGAACTATTAAACTGCTGATCTAAAAGCAAGGCACCTAAATTCTGTTTAGAGTTAACAAAGACGAGAACAAGTAAGAATGCACTCACTCACTCCTCTACAGGAAGAGGCAGGTAGTTTAGTGTAGAATTATTCTTTTACTAGGACACAACTTCTCATACTCAGTGTTAAGGCACTCCAGATGCACCTGTTTTCACCTGCCAACGGTACATTTGTGCCTGCACCCTATTTGTGTTTAACGTGCATGTATCAGCCATTCTAGTTTTAAAAAGACTATATGCATCAGTACATACTAGAATTCAATAGAATAGTCTGGATCCAATCTCCCACATGGGTCTGGCTGGACCCCCACCTATATTAATGACAAGTTGCCATGCCACTCCAGGGGAAGCATCTGTCAGGAGGCTGGCTGAACCATGTGCATGCTTGTCATATATAATTATTCCAATTTTATAAACACCTGTGCCACGAATTTCATTTAGATCCACTGACAAACCTGTGTTCAGAGAAGTGGAGTATCTTCTATGTCTTACCAGGGGCATGCTAGTCAAGGGGATATTATTACAATCTGTTAAAGCTATTTATTTAGAGAAAAGATTAGTATTACAGTGTAGAAAGGCTGACAAACACAGCACACCTGGCCTCTTTATTTATCTGCATTTTGCTGAGTACAGAAAACAGTTTTTATTATGTGCCAGTGACATAATTAAGAACTGTAAGAACAGATCTGGCTTTGAAACCGAGTCATCTGTACTGCAGCCAAGCACAGTGCCACCCTGGGACAGTTGTACAGTAAATGAGTAGGTGAAAAATAAATACAATTGTCAAAAGCTCAAGGATGCTTATCTCATCACAAAGAACACATATGTCTATTGTACCGGTTTGTCTTTTACAGGGATTACATTTTTGCTTGAAGACACAACAGAAAAATGGATGATCACAAAGAACAGTTTGGAGCCCTTCCCAAGTTTTAAATTAATGACGATTTTTGAGGCAGAGCTGTCTCTTCCTTCTGAATCTTAAGTAGCTTATTACATTGCTGATCAAAAGTAGTTCCAAAAGTAAAATTAAAAAGGTAAAAATTGTGCCCTTAAGCCAGTGGAAAAACATTTAGTGAAATAGTGTTAAAACAAAGATGCTGTCTTTCAGATCTTGCTCGCAAATACGACCTGAACCAGTAAGTGAGAATCAAAGTCTGGAAAGGCTCAGGGCAGCCTTCAGGGTTTAACTTGCTCTATAGTACCATATTCATACAACTAAGAAAGGACAGAAATTTATCATATGAAAAATGTTATATTATTTCTCAAAATCTGCAGTTATTATGCAGACAGTAGAGGACTTGCTTAGTGCAAAGGACATAGTCATTTCAGTTTTATAGATCCTGTGCTTATGTTGGGGCTCTGACTTTCAGTCAGCATTTTCAGCCTAAGTCACTCTTTGGAGAGGAAAAAGCAAAGAAGTAGCAAGTAAAAATCAGGGAAATATATAGCATCATATATGAAAGGAACAGCTACACTCCAAGTTCTTCAAACATCCAGCATGCTTGGAAAGGTTAGAGTTGCATAGCAAATATTTCATTAACCAGTCAATATAATATACTTCCCCCCCCCCCCCCCCCAGGGCAGTCAAACAATGAACTCCACAATGCAGCTGGTCACTGTAACTAGTTTCAAGCCAAGCATAAAGAATTGTGTCCATACAAGCTGAGGGCAAGCTGTAGGGGAGAGACAGAAATGCAGCATATACCAAGAACTGCACACCAAGGCCAGACTGCCTGTTCTCCAAGGACCAACTTCCCAGTTCTCTGACGTAAGGTGCAAATCTTTTAAAACATGAGGCTTCACCTAAGACATTTTGTTTAAAATTCCTGTACTTTCCATTAAGCACCAAAACCACAAACCTTAACACAGCAGTTGCCATCTGTTTTTTTTCCTTTTATTCACCAAGTCCTAGTTGAGAGAAACACACTTCATTTTTAAATCTATCCCTTATAGATTACAGAAACTTTTTTTGACTGTAATTTGTCTCAAGCAGAGGTGAACCATGAAGTGTACCACCTTAATGGCAATTATATATGCAAGTTTCATCTTCATATCACTTTAGAAAGTTTCCCTAATTAATAACATGCCTTCCTGCTGTGCTAAATGTAGCAACTCTGAAGTTCATTCCAGCTGCAATGAGAGATGAACATCTTACAAGATTTTTTCCTGTCTTTCATAATCACTACAATGTCTGGCTCAGAGTCTCCCATTTAAAGTCCAGAAGCACACATATCTCGTAATGTGACATGCTACAACATGGAGAAAGTCACCTTTCCCCATGTTCATTCATCTCTTGCCTTTCAGCAGATGTTGAATTCATTCAAAGTAAGCGTGAATGTCTGAAACCCTGGGAATGGGGTTTTATATTTAGCAGGGCCCACATATGATTGAGAAGCAGTGGGTCTTACATATACACAGTGCCTTTCTCTCTGCACTGCTAAGAAGCCACCAGCTCAATATAACTCATTCCAAATTACCTCCAAATAAAATAGTATGCTATACTATTTTTAGTATATAAATAATAATGCTATCTTGCTTACTGACTTTGAGTTTTGGTGCCATTTAATGTCCTTTAAAGAAAATGTTACCAGTTATTTTCCTTGAGTAAACTTATTCTTTGTATATGTTTAGATACAATAATGAGGATGCTGCTAGCTTTAAAACATTTTACAACAAAAGAGCCTTCTCAGATAAAACACTTTTACAAAGTTTTGACATTATGAAGTAGTGTCTGACTCAAGATCAGAGGTTGATGTTCCCAGGGATTGCTACTAAATATTTTGGCTCAGGCTTTAAGAAACTCTCAGTTCCTGAGTAGTGCTTAAGGACTCACATGAACTAACTTAAGTTCTGGAGGCAGCAAACTACAAGCTTGTGATTGAAAATATAAACCTAATGACTGATAAATGATTTTCTCTTTACAAAATAGATATTTTTTTTCTTTTGTAAGCTTACAGCAGAATATTTGTTCTGAAATCTGAGAAAGCAAGCAAAATAATACTCTTTTTTTCTTAAATCTGGAGTTGAAAAGGAGGATATCTGGAAATTACAGCAATAAGTATATGATTTTAGACAAGTTACCTATCACTGGTAGCATATAATTATTATGTAAAATAAAATGTGTTGATTGCTTCATAAAGAAAGATTCCTACTCAAATTATCCTTATAGGCACATGCCTCATTTGAGATATTATATAGACTGATGGTAGACTGCAGAAAGAACACATGGTCATGCAATAAAACACAAACACAGTTTCATTTAATTACTTTCCTCTCCTTTTTTTGCAGATTTGGAAATAAGTAAAGAGTTGAGAAGAGAGAAAATGAACAAAAGAAATGGTGACTAAGTTGTCCAAATATTATTACTTCAGGTTTGTGAAAGTACTTGTAGAGTGCCATTTATGTTTAAAACAGGCTCCTAGTGGTTTCCCATACTAAGCAGGTAGTATTTAAGCCTTAATATATAAACTTAAAAGCCACTTGCAATGCACTGTTCACAGAAAAAAATATGACCAATTAAGCTGAAATGTAATATTCTTTTCTTTATTTTTTTCACCTTTATAATAAGCGTTTGCCAAATCCAAAATCATATATCTAGACCACAAAATGAGAGCTGACTGCTTGCAGCTCCTTTTTTGCATTCGTGTCAAAGGGATCAGCAAGTCTAGGATCTCAGAGATCTGCTTGCTTTAAGTTTCCATGAAATGAGAACACGTCACAGGGGTTCCTCATAAGCAATTTTTAAAAATGCCGCTTTCTTATCCATACAAATGTAAGTCAAATAAAATTACTCCACAGCTGCTGGGTTTCTAGCTTTTCTAATTGTATTTGTTCATGGATTTCCCTGACATTTTAAAGTGGAACTAGAAACAAAAGCAAACAAAAAAATCCAACCCAACAAACACAATGCATACATTGATGAAACCTCCTGAGTGCTTTAACATAATCCAAGGCAATTTTCTCTAAGAAACAAAATGAATGGAATTTTCTTATGGAACCCTAAGCTTCAAAACCCTTCAACTATAACAAAGGAAGTATGTGGCTGGAAGCCAATCAGCAGCCAAATGTGTTAGATGTGTTCCATTTATTATTAATGCGACAACATTCTATATAGCAGCAACAGTGCAGGCAAGTAAAGGGTTGCCATGGCGATAAGTTACTTGAGATGCAGCTAAAAATACTCCCTTCTTCCCTTACTGTAATAAATATTACATTATATGAAGGCTAACAATGATGATATCAAATGCCATCTCAAAAAAAAATCCAGCTGTAACCATTATGTCTATCTAATGGACTGCCCAATGGTCATACTGCATTGCTTGTCTGTATGTGTGCAGCTTCTTCCTCCCCTTCTTACATGGTTAAATGTTAGAAGGCAGCTGTTGACATTATTAGGACAAAATATTGCTCCCTAATCAGGATAGATTTCTTAGACCATTGTGACTTTGGGGGATTACAGTCTTGTTCTGTGAGGAGATGCAACTGAAGCTGGAAAACAAACATATGGAAACGTATTTTGAACAAGATCACAGGGAGTTATTTAGGCCTTATCTCTGAGGCCTATAGTTACACATTTCATCTTTTTGCTGCTCTCTTAAGATTACCAAAGATACTAACACTACTTCTAAATCAGTGACAAGAAAACCTGTTCAGTCTTCTTAAAGGACACCTTCTAGCTTTGGCTTTCGTGTAGTTTTGGATATATGCAAACAGCCGTAGACCTCTTATATGTGGAGCTAGAACAATCTATATTGCAGCAATTCTTGTCCTCAACAGAAAGTCCAAACTCCCAATTTTTTGTTTTACTTCCCACCTCCTCCCCCCCCCCCCAAAAAAAAGAAAGCTTTTCAATGATTCTGAAATGAAGTGAATCTGAATTAAGCAGAGACAGACTAAAATATTTAATGCTAGAGCAAATTATAAAGATTTTTGTTATTGTCCTAAGTATTCTTCCTTTTCTCTGCTCATGGTCTTTAAAAAAACTGTATTGGTATTTGTTTATCATTTAATTGAACAAAGCAATTATTTTTATAGAAACACAGATTGTACAACTAGGAAAGGACCTCATCAGTCATCTAAGCTGTGTCCTTGTTAAAGCCAGCTACTGAGTGGTAGACTGTGTCTGGGCTGTTTTCACCCACAAATTCACCTTCAGTGATATAACAATACAGCTTCTTGCCAGCACACACAGTCAAACATAAACTAATCATATTTCCAGCTGAATTTAAATTCGCCTTTTATGATACCCTGATCATGTATTTATTTTCCAGCAGAATAAGCTCTTTCTTAAAATATAGGATAACATTTATATTGAGAAAACCAAAGAATTGCTCCTAGAGAAGCAGCAGGAAGGATCTGAGTTTTAATTTTGTCATTCCTAGAAGTGAAATATTATTTCTGCTGTTAATAGGTAGCACACATGAAAATTAAACTACTGGACTTAAGAAACTTGGGTAACACTAAACACTTTTGTCTATATGTCCCAGGTCCACAGAATGCAGCATGACAGCACTCATTTCCCTTGCAGTGGCACACTTGGCTGAAAGCAGTAACCTCCTCTTTGCAATATGCACAACTACTTCCATCAGTAACACTAACTATAATTTTTCCTCTTTTTCTGTGTGTTCTCTTTTCTTATTGTGATGTCAAAAAACTGAGATACCTAACACTATACCCCCCAAGCACACTCAGCTGCTGGCTGAGTAAATACAGGAGCAAGTCTCTCCTAAGCAGCAGGTGAGCATGCAGTTAAAGAAATGCCTGGGTATTTTCTCAAATGAAAAAGAACTCTTCTTCAAAATAAGACTCCCCACCATGCTGAATTTCTGCTTCTTCCCTTTACCTGAAAAAAAATGAATTCATTGTAAAGGTTCACCTGAGCTGAACTCTACAGGATCTTTGTGGTTTATTCATTGTCTATAAAGGACTTAATAACATTTTGATACTTTATGATTATTATCATTACCATCACCTAATGGATAATTATTTGACAGATGTGCACATCTGGCTGTATAATTTGACTGTCCATCATCTGTATACCATTGGTTAACACCATGTCTGGACACATACAGACATGAAACTAGAGAGCATATATTGCATACCCCTAAAAAGCCTGCTCTCATTTCATGATTCACTCTGTATAGCATGGAGCTATTTCTGTTTATTTGCAGAAGCAGGCTGTTAGTTCTCTGGAGAGGGACTTTAAGTTTGTTTGGCTTTTAATTTTTGCACTGCTGTTATGTACATCTACCCTGTTCTAGATTTTCCTCCTTTTTACAAGCACCATACGTCTCCTGTGGCCCTATAACTTTCCTCTGAAGGAAAAGAGGAAAGTAGCTCCCAGTCTAGACACATTGCTATGCAGGTAGAATCACACTGACCTTGGATGATACTTTTACTGGACAAGCCTCCAGAGGATTGCATTATTTCTGAAGCAAGGTTTCCTGTCAGATATACTACATGGCACAGATGCCTGTTCCTAACAGACACTTCCTTTGGAAAAAGCATTATCTTGTTTTCCACATCCATTTCATAGAGTGTTAAGAAAACTAAAACCACTTTTAACCATAATCTGATTGCATTTGCTTCCACCAAATGTTCCTCATCTTCTTTCAATTGATTTTGGCCAAACCTTCTAATTTACACAAGCCAATTATAATAGCATAGGGAGTAATGTTTTTTTTAAACCCCAGATATCAGATATATAGAAACTCTGGAGAATGATGATCTTAGAAGGCAACAGACTTGCATAGTACCACAAACACACTACACATATGCACTTCAAATAAGATTACCTCAGTGGTTAAAGATGTACAGCTATAACAGAAGGGGCTCTCAGAACGACAATGTTCATCTTCTGTATAACTGGGGACACTCTTTTAGCAGAGGGATATGAAGACACTGACTACATTTTTCAAAAGAACACTGAGAATGTATCAACTCTTCAAAAGGGAAAAATAACCATTAATGAAAAGCAAAGTTGGGGGTTTGTTTTTCTAAACATTTGTGGGTGTGAGTGGTTTGTGTATTAAAAGAAGATTAGCAAGATTTAGAAGTCAAAAACTGAAGTCATACAAAGTCCAGGTGGATAATCAGAGAGCTTTGTAACAATGAGAGCACTTAATCTTTGCAACACACTTTTAAACAAAACGGTAGATTGTTATCTCTTGAAGACTGTATGCCTTTCATCAAGGAATGCTTTGGCTTACCACAAGTTATGCCTTAAAGAAAAGTTAGAGATGTAAGAAAATTTAATACAAGTACTGGATTAAATTTAACGATGCCTTCCAAATTTAAATGCAAACTGTAAAACATCTTTCATATAGTTCATACGGGTTATGGTTTAACAGCAATTTTCACCTGAAACCTTTTTTCCCTCCACTACCTTTTTTCTCTCAATTCTAAAGAAAAAAAGTTCTGCTCTATAGCAGCAATGTTGCCCATAGATAGCAAAGTTTTAAGCATGGTTTACTTCATGTCAGCTGTAGAGTCAATGACAGTACACAGTCCACACTAGAAGTTGTTCACATATTTCTTAAATATATTCTTAAAGAACTTGAAGGCTATTTCCATAGACCCCTGAAAGTAGAATCCTTCATGAGCAGGAGGGCTGAGCTTAGATGGTTTTGTTAGTTCCGGGTCATCGCTTTCCTGATCTTTCTCTGAATACAAAGTTCAGGATTAGACCATCATCATATCTGTATTATGCCAAGGACACCTTTTCACATATTTTCACTCTCAGAAGAAAATGGTCTCATATATCTTATAGCTCAAATGCCCTAATTAGTTGCTACCTCACTTGCTTCTGTCTCAAAGGTCGTACACAGTCAGGCCAAATATTTATCAACAACTCATAGAAAGTTTAGTCCATTGTAGGGGTGACCAGACAGCAGAATAATGTGTATGGAAATTGTGTATAAACAGTGACAGAAAACTCCAACTTCCACACTTACAGATTAATAACTTTTGTCCTTACCTGTTTCTCTCTTCCATATTTGAGTATTTTCTATAAACATCCAATATGACTTAAGTAATTAATGAACAAATGTAATTTTCTACTAAAGCATATGTAATCATGACAAAAATTAGGAACAACTAATAACCCAAGCCAGTATAATTACTTCTAATGCAAATGCACCAATTTAAATTGTGGAATACTTCTTTAAAACAAGTATGTGTTAATTGGGGTCTGCTCATGAAAACAAGCTACTAAGCTGGCATGTGGCAGATAGACTAGTCCAATTGAAAGACAGACAACATTTGTATTGTAACACTGATGTTAAAGTTAACATTTTAATGAAAAAAAACCCTGGTATCTGGCTCATGTCAGTTCAATTAGTCACTCTTTCCCATGAGCAGACCCCAATTAACATACTTCTTAAAAGAAATATCTTAATGTTCAATTAAAACACGGAAGCATGATGATTGCACAAGCCTATTTTGATAATTAGTCTTTTACTTGATCTATCTCAAATGTGCTGTTCCTGATCACTGTATCATCAAAACTTACACGTTATTTTCAATGCAAATCTTTTTTTAATCTGTATTAAGCAGGCACTGTCTAACACTACCAAAATAGTTCAAATATCCATCAAAGGCAGGTTAGCATCTTGATTCAATTTTAGTAATAGCAGAATTTCACAGTACGTGTATTAGGATAAAATGCAGAGACCAAGTAAAAGGCATTCTAATATATGAAATGTTCTGCACAATCTTATGACAAATATGAGAAAATACAAGCAAGCAAGGGTTGTTCCAAAGCCCGAGATCAATGAGAGTCTCTCTTGACCTCAGTAAGTGTTGGATTAGGTCCCCATGTTCTATGTGAGAAGAGGAATAATTACAGTGCATCAGGCACTGGGAGCTACCTACTTGGTAAATATTGATTTGGCATTGTAACTGCTATAATATTGATTTTAAACACAACTTGAGTATAGATTTATCAGGCATTCTGTAGCTGTGTGTCAATATATAATAAGATAGCCTTTGGTGATTCAGTATAGTAACAACAACAATAACAACAACAACAAACTAAGAGTCATGATCACTGCAAATGTTCACTTAGAAGTATCATGATATGTCTACCTGTGGGAGCTTACCACCTAACCGAGCTACTGAAAGGATCAGCAAGTTGTTTCTAATTAACTGAGCAATATCAGTCAATAAAGACACACAGAATCTGGGCATCTTCCCTGTATTTAGAACTGCAACATAAAATAAGGTAGTCTTCTGTGGAAGGAATTGATCTTACCTACCATAAGTTAAAACAATGCTCCTTATGCCATTGATCCCTTCAAATCAACGTTATGCTTTTTGCTTGATAGTACAAAACAGGCAATTTCAAATTCACAAGTAGAGATGGAGGCAGACATGCCATCAAGAAAGCAAGCAATGTACAATTACAGTGCCCCTGCAGCCCACCAAGAGTAATCCTAGCTTCAGCAGGAGTCTTTCATTTCATGGTTGGACTAAACTTCTGTTATTACTACTTGTCAAAAGTAGTTAGCCTTATGATTCCCTGAGGAGACATTCTTACTGATCTAAAATGTCTTTAGAGAGTGCAACAATCATCCAGTCTGAAAGAGAACATACAAATCTATTTGCCTTAGGATATTACATGCTTGCTAACTTGTCACTGCTACATCTACTGGCATTACCTAAAATAGTATGCAGGTATACTTGTTACCAAGAACTTCTATTAAGATAAAACCTAAATAAAAACACAATCATGCATTGGAAAAGTATTTGGGGTATGGTCAAAGCAGAATTGCTGCCAGAACAATTAGGTAGCTACCCATATCCAAAATTCAAGTTGGGGTGAGATGCAAAAAACCTATTGCCATATGTATGTGACATACATATTTACTTTGACTGAGACTGTTGCTATGAAAGTACCACCCACATTCCTAGTATTCAGAAATAAAGCCAAATACAAAATGAAAAATAAGTTTGCTCCCTGAAACATTTTCAGTTTGAAGGAGAGGCTGCCCTTCCTGTCGCAAATCTGCAATTCCTACCACCCCACTACAACAGGACATTCCCAAAGGCTTAGTTTTAGCTAAGTGAGTAACTGCAATGTGACTAAAGCACCCCCAAATCTTTGCTGTGTAACAGCCTCCTTATGCAAACAGCTTAAGAAAAGATTGTATAAATGTGCCACAAGCCAAGACCGGTCATCAGCAAGGCATGCAGCTGGGAGCCTGAGGCCAAGACTTGGCCTGGTAGGGCAGAAACAGCATTTTGGATAGGTCAGAAAAAAGATCATAGCTGCCTTAAATTTGTCATTATATTTGCATTGGATAGTGTCTGCCTTCTTCCTTTGGCATCAATAATAATACTTCTTTAGTCAGTGAGTATCTTTCTTTGGTTTTGCATCCCTCATCCCCTTTCTTTCTTTTTAGGACTTCGAGCAGGAGTATATCATCCCTCTGACATCAATGGAGGTGAGTGCCAGTGTAGAATCCTCTCCTACAGTGGGCCTAAGGTCTTCATTCTCACAGTCCCTGTATCTGCCTTCGAAGACTTGGGTGGTGTGGTCAGAGCATTTTCCAGTGAAAACTGAAGTAAATAATTCATTAAGAACCTCAGCTTTCTCCAAATCCAGTTCTCCTGATAGCTTCCGGAAGGGGCTCACATTGTACCTAGTCTTTCTTTTATTCACAACGTACCTATAGAATCCCTTCCTGTTATCTTTAACATCCCTAGCCAAGTTTAATTCTAAGTGGGCCTTAGCATTCCTAACCTGGTCCCTAGCTTCCTGGACAACATCTCTGTGTTCTTCCCAGGTCTCCTGTCCTTGCTTCCACATTTTATAAGCTTCTTTTTTCTTTCGACTGCTACTGCTGAACCCATGACACCTCAGCAGCTCCTTATCCATCCATGGAGGTCTCCTGTCCCTCCTGGAGCATACATATATGTATATACACTCCTGCGACCCAGCTGAAGAAGTAAAAGCAAAGAGGAGAAGACAGCAATAGCAGAACTAAGAAGACACTGTTTCTGAGACAGTTAAAGAAAGGGAATCAGTAGGGAAAGGAAAACATGCTCCCCATTTTGATGTGTTGGTATCTCTCAGGCTCCTTTCCCAAGGCTAGTGGCATCCCAAGGGCCCACCCACACAAAAACACTCATGAGGCTGTATTACAGGGAGCCTCAGTTAAGCCACACCAGTATCTCCTTTTCCCATGTATTATATAAAGTCTCACAAGAATCAGTACACAGCTGCCATTTTTTTTACAATGCTGTCCCCAAGAATAGTAAGTTTTGCTCATATTGAACTATAATCTTGAGCATTAACCTGAAGCTCAAGCAAGTTTGTCAGCTACAGGAGAAAATTCAAGTCTATTGGTGGTGCCAGGTAAGCAGGTTATACAGGATGCTATTTTCCCACTTTATAACTTCAGTTACTAGAACTCCAGATGTAATTTAAGACACACAATACATGTGTTTATCTAGTCATATGTTACAGAAAACATAGATGCTTTTTCAGGCACAGTCAGAAAACTCAATTATTCAAACATAGAGCCAGTGAAATTGTCATCTATAAGACCATCTTAAAACACTGTAGAATAATAAGCAGAATATATGCCCACTGCATATAAGCGGTGACTCTTTCTTCTCCTTACCTTCTCTTGTTCCAGAAACCATAGAACAGCCACAGCAAATCATTTCATCATCTCATTCACCAGTCGTTCATCTCTTTAAGTCCCTAACTCAGAAATTACATGTCCTCTTCAGCTAATGTACATCACAGAAAAATCAGAATAATTCCATAGCCAGTAATTCACCCTCACAGTTTCTCCCTGGAGGAAGCAGCACCATGAAGGGCTATTCCTGGCTTTACAGCTTCCCTTCTCCCTAAGCTGGCTCTTTTCTGAGGAAAAAAGAATGCTGTGGAAGTGTGCAAATAAAAGGCACCCCCAGCCTGTCTCACCACAAGAGACTGTTAACACCTGAAATGGCTTTGCCACCCTTATCTGCACAGGTGTAGCTTTTTCCATCTTTTATGGCAGCAGTTAGTGAGCTTTTGTTTCAGGTTCCCTCTAATGTGCTTTGTTGTGGTGTGGTGGTCTTTGCAGGAAGGATCCATCTATCACCTGCACGCTGCTTTCCACCAACATTTGCTTAGGTCATATAGCAAATCCCTCTGCATTAAATGGGGAAGTTGAAATCACCTACTGCTGTCCTGCAAGCAGAAATGGACACTTGCACAATCTTTTCTTTCTCCTTACCACCAGTGGTCATGAACAGCTACGCCATGGCTTCAGAAATAGCAAACTGAGAACTGCGGGGCAGCTGTACTTTATAGTTAGTACTATCCTTTTCACACTAAGGACAAACAAAAACATCCAGAGCTTTAATGGGAAATTATGAGAACTTCCAGACCAGAAAGAAGGACAGTGGCCAACTTGGGGCCTCCCAGGAGACAGAAAACTCCCTGTATCCCATCTCTGTCTCTGATAGCTTACAAAAAAGCCACCTTGTAAGCACAGGCAAGCAGGCATTCTGAACTTAGACTTTCACCTCTGTCAAAAAGGGGAGGCTAAGCCATGACCCTTTCCCTAACATGTTTTCAAGCCATGATTCCTGTGCAGCCACAACAGATTAGGCCGCTACAGGCTGGTCAGGAAATCCAGAGATGTTTTGTATTCTCTGCTTGACTTGCAGTCCTTTTACCAGACTGCGGTTTGGGACAGGCTTTCCACTGGTATTTTTATTGTGCTTTAAGAGAAAACCAGGTCTGAGATTGGCATTCAGCATTACTGCTTCAGTGTTACCCACATAAATTTAACTACTTAATTCCACTGAGCATTGGGTAAGTGGGGCAGCTAAACTCAGTATATTGCATGGAACATCTATCACTAACCACAGTATACAATTCCCTTTGTCATTTAAGCTTACACATTTTAGAGCATTTACAATCATACTGAATTATACTGGAATTCCCATTTCAAATGACTTCACGAATGTATTTCCTGAATGATGCCCTACTCATTCTTTTTCATTCATCCAAACATTAAGGGGGAACTGAGTTCCTGTGATACTGTTTATGCACTGCTGGACCCCAAATAATTTCAGGATTTCACTGAAAAGTTAGCAGAATAAAAAGCAGTTTAAGTAGGATCTGATTAAAAGCCACAGAGAGAAAATTGATGTCATTTTTAAGTAGACAAACTGTAACTATCAGTTAATGTTGATTTCTTCCTGGCATCTAATTGATAACAGTTTTAATCTTTTTATTTATTATTAGGAAAGGTCAGTGGGTTTTTTTTACACCATTGAAGAGCCATGTTCCAATAAATTATGACTATCTGTTGCCAGATTCCCATAAATGTTCAGACCTGGATCAATGTCAGCAACAAAAACTGTCTGGAACCTCTATCTCTGCTTTCTGGTTTAGGTTGATAGTAATATTTCATGAAGCAAGCCAAGGCCGCATCTTTCTTTATCAGCACTGTGCACGTACTCTGGCAGCAGAGACGTGTGGGGAGCTGAGGGTCAGCATTGGGGGAGCCTTGCTGTGAAGGGCACAGCCCAGCACAGTAATACAGTAATATCTCTGGAAGTCAGATATTATTAGATATATTTAAAAATCTTCTTTCTCCTATTTCAGCAAAAAAAAAAAAAACCACCAAACTATGAAACCATTATTAAAGCCATCATGGATGTGACCAGAAACAAAGGAGGTGGTCAGGAGATATTTCTGATGCAGAGAAAATGCCCAGGGAGCATGTCTAATGATGTGATCAGGATTTTTAGGCCCTTAATACAGGTATTATTAATGCAAGTCTGCTTCCATGCTTATGCAAATGGGCCTTGAATGCTACAAGAAATTTCCAGTCATGTTGCTTGTGAAAGCCTAGTGGGGGATGCGTGGCTCTCTGAAGCCTGAAGAGACTTCCTTAATGGAGTCCAACAAGATTAGCTGCCTTTACCCACTACATGACTGTAAAAAAAGCAAATAAATCACTAACAGTCTCTTAACAGACTTAGCTCTTTCCTATTCTGAATGAATATTGTTTGGATTAAGCTGTACAATGGCTAGCTCTGATATTGCCACAATGACTTGCTTCTTTTCAGGGCTGTCTGAAGAACTTCAAAGTTTTTGAAGATGCTGCCTCTTATCCCATAGTAAGAAGTATAAAAGGCATTTGTCATGGGTTCAGCTTGGAAGTTTGCAGTACATTTACTGCAACTGTTTTCACTTGATCATGTTCTTCAGTTGAGCCTCTGGAGTAGAAAGAGGACCTGGAGCTCTCTTGCCTCCTGTGAGCAACCCAATACATACTTCCTCCCAGATCTCTGTGTTAATGAATTTATGATATACTGTGTGATATATTGCTCTTTTACCCATGAGTTGGCCACATCAGGCGTAGCAGCCCAATGCTGACCAGACTGGTTGCATCAGTGGGCTGAGCAGGGACAGCACTCAATGGGCAGGATTATGTACCTTTTTTCTGGGGTTAGAATTTGCATTTTATATGGTGAATTTGGATACATTTTTTGGTAAACAGTATTTTCTGCTCAATTTTGAGTATAGTACAAGATGCTGGGACTGAGAGCTGAATGTGACTTGCTTGTATACCTGAAGTAGTCTAAGAATTACTGGTGTCAACTGCCTACTTCTTTTGTTATCCTTTTCCCCCCAGAATAAGTAATGTTCAACTTCTGGTTTCCTTCTTTTATCTCAGTAATGTTTTCCCAGTCCTCTTCTCCACATATTTTAAAAGGAGAGAAGCATCTCAGTAGCTCAGAAATTTGGAAGAACCAAAATTCTTAAACACATGAAATTGCAAAAACTCCGCTGTTAGGCAAGAAAAGGCAAGGCCAGGGAGCAGAGCAGAAGCAGAAATTATACTAACCACTGCTTTAGGAAGCATCCTTACATTGGCATAGCTAAGCTGGCCAGCACAGCACTGCTATCTGGCTGAGCTCTGGAAGCATTGTCCCTTCCATGTTACTGCTCCAGGCACCCTCTCAGTTTGCTCATTTTAAAAACTTTTTAGAATTATATTGGCTTATTAGCCTAGTGCTAAGTGTCTGTGTGTAGTCCGTGACTTTGCTAGTTATCAATGATCCCAACAATTCGATATGCCTTCTGAAATGGAATGTGTCTAAATAACACAATTAAATGGGAGAAAAGAACTGGGCGAAGCTATGGCACAGGCATTAATCACTCCGAGGCAAAAGGACTGGGACTCTTGTTTAAACAAAAGAAGAAGAAAAAAATATGAACCAAAGGAACCTACAGGATGCTTCCAGATGGACGCCAGTTCAGGATGGTTAAGTGCAGCTCACTGAGGCTAGATCTCTTGTTTTCCAGTAATTGTGGCTGTCCTGATTTACTTCCACATTTGTTGCAAATCTGGATGCCAAACGGCATTTCTCCCATGCAGATGATGCAACTAAATAGACAGTTCCTTTTCTCATGTTAAATTTGTACAAGACACTGGAGCCTGTCTGTTGTACCAGGTCTGTGCCTACCTCTTATTTAAAGGTATGTAGCTCTACAGCCAAGAATCTCTTCCTTTCCTGCAGTGCAGTCTGTCTACTGTGATTTAAATTACTTTGTGTACATCAAAGAGTTATCTAAGAGCAAAGATGGCTGTTTCATGTAGTGTAGGGCCTGGCAAGTTGCTCTTTTGGGTGCTTATCCAAAAAAACCTACTAAATAAAAATGATTGCTATTTTGGATAGGAATAATACTGCCATTGACAATCAATGACTGACTTCAGGAGTTTTATGCAACACTCAGCTGAATCAGTGCAGATGTTTGTGATTTTATTATTTCTTTTTTTTTCACAGAAAAAAAGTCCTTGGAAGGCAAAAAAAAACTTAATAGAATCATCACAAAAGTTAAAGCTGGAAAAGCACCAGGCCCAGATGGATTTGCCACTGACTTTTGTTCTAACATATAATATTTTATGTTCAAAATCCAGAATTGCTTACTTCTGAAGTGGCTCATGACATACTTTGTGCCTCATGGGAATCTCTTATTTCAATCAACCCCAAAGCAGGAAAAGACCCTCTCTAAATTTCCCTGTCAAAATAATGTCAAAATATTATTAGTTAAAGCTTTTTCAAAACTGAATTGATAACACCCTGTCCCGAATCCATGTCTATCAGTTTTTTATAGATAGGGATTGAACAAGTCTCTTTTCCCCATATTTGGCTACAGGAAAGACCTATTTTTTTCTTATACATTCATCTTTGGTACTGAGTTTGTGGCTGGGATTTAACTTCCAAATGATTCTCTTCAAAGCTGATTACTAAATGCTTTGCTTCTGAACAACTCATGCTTCACTAATCCCAAGAGGGTTGTTTTCCCTCACCACTGCCACTGGAACTGCGTCTCAACTTGCAGCTCTGATAGACATTCAAATTAGCATTATAGGATAACACAACGGAATACAAAACCAATGCTTTACTTCCCCAAAAATGCTATTCACGTTTTCATATATAAATGGAAGATTTTGTTTGCGATGTGTTAGCCCTAATTAATGTTATTGGACATACCTCGGAATACAAAATAAATGTGGATACTATAGAAATTCTTTGAAAATGCAAACTACTCCATGAGGAATATATAACTGGAGCTTTATCTGGCAACAAAACATCACGGAATACCAGAAATACTCATTCTCACTCAAACAGAGCACTTCCAAAAGTCTACTTCAGTCTGGTCAGTAAAAAATTTAGATTGCTGGGATAAATGGATAAGTAGATAGATAAACTGATCAATCAATCTATACTGTTAACATATAAATAAATTTAACATGACCAGGCATGTTTCCCAGAATTTAGAGGGACAGATTAAAACAGCTCCAGAGACCTGCACCTGTCCAGGAATTTGTTTTAATTTTAGGACAATTAATGAAGTTTTGAGAGCTTTTCTGAAACGTAGCTAGGGACATCTTTCATGTAACCTGGATGCCTCTACCTCTCCATTGCTCAACAATGTTATGTACTCAATACAGGGGAGAGGTTTATGATATAAAACCTGACAGAGCAGATCATAGGAAAGCAGACACCAACCTGGTTGTTGATGGACCCATCCTTTCCTAATGAAATATAGAAGTAATTTTGTTTTGATTATTCCCTGAAATGTTCAATACCTGACAAGCAGGACTGTCTTTCCATCACTGAATCTCTACAAGAATCCACCAACACAGAAAGATGGATTCGGGGAAGCAGCTACATTTCCTATTACTTGTTATTGCTCCTTCTTCCCTTAGTTCTCCCCACACCTCCCCTTATCTTTCAGACATAAAATTTGTTAGCTTCCTTAAGAGTAACACCTAGAGTAGATATACAGCAATATACATTTAAAACTCCTGCCAAACTTGCAAAGCAACATCTCAATCACAGTTACTGGTATTTTCATTCTCTTCTAAACACTATGTAAATAATAGCACATGGAATAGAAAAACAATAGAGCAGCTATACAATCGCAGAGAATGTGTTTGGATATGAAAATGCTAAGTATAGATTTTAGGGACAAGAAACAGTTCCTTGTCCTGAGTACTTATTAAAGGGAAGCAGAAATTCTTAGGGTTCTTTAATTAAAACCTGGACTTTTAATTTAATAAAACAAGAATAAAATATTAGTTGCTTTATTCTCAAAGCATCCATGTATATAAAAGCGCTTGTAATTATTCATTCAAATTTACTAAAGGTACAAATTAATTTGTAAAAATTGAACATTATAATGATTACAGTAATACCATTATTGACAAGTTTTTTTCATCAGCATTGAACTTCACACCCGATATGGTACACTTGAATATCAGTAGCCGGAAATGTCTCTGCTCTCAGTCATCTCTTGCCCATACCCCAGAGGAAAAAATGTAATTTCTCTGCTAAAGGGAATGTCAGTCTTGAGCCACAAAGTTCTACTTAATGTGCACATCTAAGGGAAAAGAAAACAGCTGAAGAGTGTTCAAAATTTCATACAATGTTCTTCCTTTCACCCACTTCACTATCACCATTCAGACCAAGAACTGCAAGATGAGTAGAGCTAAGTACTGACACTGAGAAAATGGAAGGGATATTGGTAGATGTGGGAAAACAAATGGTATTTCTTGAAGACTGTGTGACTCAGGTTGGCAAATGAGACAGTGATTCAGAGAGAGGGACAGGGAAAGAAAGTTCCAGAAAGTTTCAAATAGTGCTTGATCTTCCGAAGAGGAACAATTATTTTTCTCAGGTAACTTGCTTTTCACAGCAACTAGGATAGATAATATCTTTGTTACCGTTATACATGAGAGCACTGAATTTCATATCAATGTATAGACAAGGTAATGCAGAAAGCTGTGACAGACACATTAAGAGGACAATGCTCTTCAGTGTGTATTAGTAGGCTGGTCAGCAATGGTGGAGTGCAGTGTGTTGTTTCTGAAAAATGTAAAGATGTGAGTGGCTTGGAAGCTGCATGCCAGAGAGGCCACATCTCTCTCTTTGTGAAAATGCAGCCACAGAGGATATCTAACTAGTTTTCTTGGCATGTAGACTGTATGCTGGCAAGTCTTTCTACAGGAAGAATTTCAACTTTGGAATTCTTTCCAGTCCTTCTTATAAAATGTGTTCACTTTTAAAACTTGCTGCAAACCCCATTTATTTGGAGGCAGAAATAGCAGGGGAGGGTGAAGTTTTAGATCATGATGAGACATTTATTTTTCAGGACTGGATTAGCAGTGTGGAGGAGTCTGGAAATGACTCCTTAAGAAGGTGAATTTTGAGCATAGGCAGACTTAGAATTTTCAATTTCTGCTTTTTTATTATTTTTGTTGGCTTTTTAAATCTGAGAGTGCTTGGGATCTTGCATGAATCTTTTATTTCATATTTAACCACACAAACTGATCTATATAAAATGCCACAGCATTACAATAGCCATTTCTTTTTTGCACAATGAAATTTCTTCCTATCTTCTCAACAGTATCTATACAGTGTAATGGAAAAGACACTTTACTCGGGTGATAATATTTTGATTCTGTTTCATGTAACAATTTTAGATGAAAATTCAAGCACACCCTCCCAATTTTGTAAAGTTAGCATTTTCCATGTGGAAGGGTTATATGACAGCTTTTATCTTACAGATTGGTTTAAGCATTATAGTATAGTTGGGAAAAGAATAAGGAAGAACGTTTCTATATGCATGGAATATTAAAGATGCTTAGCTGTCTGAACATTGCCCATAATGGCAAATCAAATTCAGGTGGTTTAAAATTTTGCCTATAGAACAATAGAATTTATATGAACTTTCCATAATGATGGTGATAGGGTTGTATGAGAAAGAAATCTAATATGCTTTGTTTGCAGTATTCTCAGGAAGCAATTAATGCTAATAGTCGTGCAGGCTCAAAGCAGGAACATTATAAATTCCATTCTGGGCTCCAGATTGCAGAGGCAAATTTGTAATTAATTTATACTCTTTAAAGTGATGCTTCTTGAAATCGAAAGGAGTTGGTTTAAATGCAATTAATATGATCAGTGTAATCAGGACAAATTTATGCCTTCCACTTGGAAATACCTGTGAATAAACAAGTGAGAGGCTTTCTGGGAAAAAAAAAGTTTTTTGTCTGGTTTTGTACTGAATTCTTTACCTTTGCTTGGAACATGAGTTCTAATGACCACATTAGTCTATCACATATTTGTAAATAATGTGTGTACAGCTCCATTACAATGTACTTTCCTTCAAAACTTAGATGTATTACAGTTTATCACGGTCTTGCATCTTTTATCACGTGACTGTATGGTGAGCTAGGCAGTCTTCATCAGACAATGGTATGTCTTTCATATCTAAAACCATGTTGCTCAAAGATACTTTAGGAGCAGAAGTGAATTGACAAGTACCAGCCACAGTGTTAAAACACTATGATCATAAAATACAATGTCAGTAGCAGTTGCTAAGTGACATAGGTTCCTTTGTTATACAGATACTGCCCTAAATAATTTACAATGCCTCTTTACTTCATTTTTTTTTTTTTACCTTAAAAGAGATGATTTTACTAACAGTGACATGCCAAAGGCTAAGGACTTGGATTTGAATTGGAAGCCACAGTGTCATGTAGCAATGCTACTGAGTTAGGTTTAAACTACCTAGGGATATGATAATGGATCCAGCATTTGGTATAGCTCCTGGGTTCTCAACTATGCAGGGAAGCATTACTCAAACAAAGGGGAGATCTCGAAGGGATTTTTATACCCCTTTAACAAATATTTGGAGGCAAGGCTGCCATATGAAAATCCCTGATGACAACAATCTTTTCATGAGGATAAAATTATCAGCAAAGGCAAAAAAAATAAGTGCGCACTTTGGGAAATTAGGCAATAGGGAGGGAAACGAAAGCATTTTTGAAACCTTCAGTTTTTCTTATGTGCTTTAGGCAAGGACACTCACTGCCCTACACTCTCAAAAGTCAATTATTTGCATTTTTCTCTGCAGAATTATCAGTTATTCTACATTCCCTTGTGCCAAGTTGTTATTTTCTGCAATTGCCTTCAACCCGTCAAAAAAATCTTGTTGTTAGAGCTGCATGAGAAGACCAAATTGCATTTAAAAGGTGAGGAATAGCAACACTCTTTGGCAAGATGAAATGATTTTTAAGCCAAAAGGTGAGATCATGCCTGCCTGAGTTTGCAGTGGAGAGATTAGTCTTAAAGCTCTAAAAAGGGATTTCAGAAATTTCTAAGTGCTACAAAACCTGCATTTATGACTTACTTTACATCTTCATTATATCATTTGGACATTTAAAGGAAGCCTAGATAAACTTCTGAGAATCTGATTGTACTTCCAGTGAACAGCAGCAGGAATCAGACCAAGAACAAACATCTAAATCATGATATTCAGCAAGCCTTTTACACAGGGGAATCTTTTGGCGTCTAACATGAGTTCAAGGCCGGGTTGGACATAGCCTTCGGTGGCATGGTTTAGTGGGAGGTGTACCTGCCCCTGGCAGGGGCGTTGGAACTAGATGATCTTAAGGTCCTTGCCAACCCTAACTATTCTATGATTCTATGATTCTATGTATGTGCACATACACATGCTGAGAGGTTTAGCACATTCCCCTCTGCTCTGTCCTCTTATCTCCCACAACACAGATGCACACACAGAGACAACTACTGCCAATGCCCCTACTGGTCCCACCCTTCATGTCCTTGCAGTTGCTGTGGCTCTTTCTCCCTCACTTTTCTTGAGCTCCAGAAGTACAAACAAGGGTTAACTATGAGAAACTTGGACCTAAGATAATATAAACCTATCTCAGAAGCTGTGTCTGCCCCATCCTTGGCAGTGTTCAAGGCCAGGCTGGACAGGGCCTTCAGTAACCTGCCCAGTGGAAGGTGTCCTTTCTCATGGCAGGGGGGTTGGAATAAGATGAGTTTCCTATTTAAAGGCAATTTTGCAAATGCAAATCCATAGTCACATGTATGTATGCAGTATGTGTCTCAGATGTGTCTGTTACATAGCAAAGCCTTGTGTCTCATATACTTTAAACAACACAGAAAACATGGATTTTGACTCATGAAGTCGTGATGATGATGTCATGTTGATGACCTTCAAAAAATCCTTTTCCTACATTGTTCCTTTCTGGAATGACACTGATCTCTTTCATGAGGTGATTTCAGATCTATTTATTAACATTATGCATGCGTGCTTACTCACCAATCTTAGCAGCAGTATGAGAACTGTTGTATGCAAGGCAAGAGGGGCTTTGCCCAAGAATAAGACAAACAGGAAAATAAAAAACTTTACAGATGCAGTTTGTGAAGCTTTCTAGAAAACTGAATGCTGTGAGTCTTCTGAAGAATATTTCCATCTTTGTGAATTGCTCTCTTAATTGTGCAAAGCTTTAGCCTTATTTTATGCATTTTTACACCAGAAATATTCAATTATCAGAACTTATCAAAAGATCAAGCCAAAAAAGGATGTCACCTTGGATGTTGGTGGGGCTACCATGGACTAGCCAGGCCACAGAGAACGCACTGGCCTGGGCTTTCTGTCTGCACTCCGTGACAGGGTTCCCCAAGCTCTGGGGAAAGACTAAGTTTGCTGGCATGCACTAGTCATGACTTGAAGAAAAACCAAAAATCACCATAAAACACACAACCAAAAAAATCACTTAAGGGTAATAAGCTTAATACTTATGAGCCTGTTTTTTTCCTATATTTCTGAGAAAAAAAATCAAAGTTGTTAACTTTCTCAAACCATTTCATTTAGATATAATATAGTTGCTCACAATTAGTATTAACAACATACACAATCTTAGAGTATACAATAGCGTTTTTAGTTATGGAAATGACAGCATGCCTGCAGAAAAAACCTGAAAACTTATTTTCCTAAATTTTATTGTTCAAAATTTGCTCTGTCCTGAAATTTTAAAATATACCTTTGTAACCTACATCTTACCTGGTTTTAAATTGTCAAAAAAAAACCCAATCAAAAGCAGAAAAAGGTCCATATCCACTTGAATGAAAATATTATGAAAATCACAGTGCTTTTCTCTTGGCATTCTTTCTAATAACAGTGCAAATTGATTCATCTTCAAGGTGAAAATATTATTCCTAAGGATTTTCATCTAGTATGTTCAGGAAGAAAGAAGTTAAAATTGAGACTTCAGATTTAAAATATTTTTTGCATAAAATGCAAGAAGTAATAGTGATAAAATTGCATTGGCTGGACAATATGAAAAGAAATGAGAATATTTTTCACTAAAATATGCTTATTTCAGCAAGGGTGAAGCTTCTTGAGAAGCTAATATCCATAATCAGTGAGGAAATGTAAACACCGATGCTCCACCTGGCCTATGTCAGGGAACTCTATACACAACGCAGAAAGTTATCCCTAGTGCTGACCATTTTTCCCTTTTGCACGGATACATAAGGCTAGTTTAGCTGCCTCTCATGCAAAGAAATGTGTCTTCTTCTGAAGAAGAAACTTTCCAGATATTTATTTTTATTTAAGAATGTGGGTACGTAGAGCACTATGCAGACCAAAAAGTTGGTGGGAACTTTGAAATACTCTTGGTATATTGCTAACTAGTATTCTGAGGGGACAACACATTGATGTATAGTAACACCTAAAACTAATGTCCAGTGCTTTTGAAAATCTACAGTAGATGGCAAGTATTGTAATACCCTGGACTGTCTTACTAAAAGCAAGGCTTGTAGATACAGACAATGTAATAACTGATTGACAAATAGAACATTCACAGACATAGTCCTAAACAGTAGAAACTAAGGTTTTTCAAGTAATTTTTCAGAAATTTAAGGAATTCATCATCTTTCTTTGTAACTGGTGTGCCTCCTTCCCAATTTAAAGATTAATTTACACTTACTAATTTATAGAGAATTGTATATGTCATCTTCTTTTACCAACTACCTATAATGTGAGCACTTAGGTGATATAACCCTGTTTTCCACTCAGCCATAACTGTTGCAATGTATTATTTAATTATAATTTAACTATAATTTAATAGTAATTATATATTACTATTATTAAGTAATATTTTTGTAAGATTAGATTTTAATGGTGATTGTCAGCATGATTCTATCAGAAATGAGATTAAAATGACAAATGCCTTCAAAGATATACTGATCCAGCATGACTTCATGCCACAGTCTCTTCAGAAGTAAACCTGCCCCAATGTGGCCTGACCCATGGCTGCAGCCCCTCCAGGGATGTGACTGCTCTGTTGTGGGCTTATCCATACCACCCACTTTGAGGAACTCCAACATGACCTCATGCACGGTCATGCTTCGAGGTGTACCTGCTGCAGCATGGACTCTTCCTTGGGCCAAAATCCCTTCAGAGGTACACCTGCTGTGGCACAGAAATACCCACAGCACAGACACTTTGAGATATACCTGCCCTGCTGTGGACATATTCTCAGACACAGACACTTTGGGGTGCCTGCTCTCATGTTGATTGATTCACAGGACACAGTCCCTTTGACTTGAGTTCACACTGGATTTCCAGCCTCTTCCGTACAGCAGCACAGAAACAGCAGGGATGCCTTGGCTGCCTGCCAGCACAGGCACATCACCATTGCTGTTATCAGAAAGTTCCCAGGCACAGCAGCACAAGATGATGAGCAGCACAGCACTACAGCAAGCAGTGAAAGCAAAAAGCTGCCACTAACAAGCACTAGACTCTAACAGACAGTAACACAAGCAAGCCCCATGGCAAACACAGGAGCCTGCCAATTAGTACCTAAACAGCAGCAACAGCTATAAATTCAATCTAGCACATCTCAGTCAAACCTGTCATTATGCTGAACCCTTCAAACCCCACACTGGGCACTGAAAAGGACTGTGGACAACT
Source organism: Forpus xanthops (assembly GCA_032466535.1). Taxonomy (NCBI): domain Eukaryota; kingdom Metazoa; phylum Chordata; class Aves; order Psittaciformes; family Psittacidae; genus Forpus; species Forpus xanthops. The sequence goes on along the minus strand of JASSUY010010103.1, from coordinate 58,150 downwards.
AAACACCACACAGAGAGACACTTGCTCACTCCCCCCTCCCCCCCCAAGTGGTATGGAGAAGACAATCATAAGGGTAAATGGAAGAAAACTTGTGGGTTAAGATAAAAGCAGTTTAACAAGACAGGTGAAGCAAAAGCAGCACACACAAGCAAAGCAAAACATTCCACACTTTCCATCAGTAGGCAGGTGTTCAGTCATTCCCAGGACAGCAGGGCTCCATCACGTATAGTAGTTTTTGGGAAGTCAAATGCCGTTGCTCCAAATATATTCTTCCCTCCCCGCTTCTTCTTTCTGCAGCACTGTATGCTGAGCATGACCCCACAGAGTATGGAACATCCCTTTAGTCACTTGGGGTTGGCTGCCCCAGCTGTGAGGCCTCCCAGCTCCTTGTGCCCCCCATCCTGCTTGCTGCTGGGGTGGGGTGAAGGACAGAAAAGGCCTTAGCATGTGTAAGCTCTGCTTAGCAATAACTAAGACATCCCTGTGTTACCAACACTGTTTCCATCACAAACCCAAAGCACATCCCCATACTAGCCACCATGGAGGATTTTAACTTTTATCTCAGCCAACACCAACACAGTGTGCTATTAAGTAGAAAATGTTGATGGAAAATACCATTTCTGCTGAAATCAGTAAGAGATTTTCCAGTGCTATCAATGTGGCAAACATTTCACGTATTGAACTACAGGGACAGGCTGACAGATTTCTCAGAGTCACTTTTCCTTCTGGACAAGAAGCCAAACGAAACTATTTTTGTATTCAGTATCTGCCTGCTTATACTTAGGTTATGCTTATTCCTCATTCGATTTCATTCTCAAGGGTTTATTATGGTTTTGAGGTGCGTAGTCAAAAGGCATAGATATGTGTTGTGAAATTATAGCACTTGAAACTGGCTGTGGGCCTGGTCTTCTGAATACATCATGTATGTATAAAGAGTTTTCAGTGCAATTCAGAGTAAATAACAGTGTCAGAAAGAATGAGGATGAATCAACCACAGTGGACGTAAACTCAAGAAATAGCTCCAGCTTATTCATTACGCTTTCACATCACATCTCAAACCAGCTATACTTCCATTTAGCTTTGGTCAAAGCAGCATTTTTTCACATTCTTGATGGAATCTGGTTTATTACAGCACTTGACCTCTCTTCCTTCTCAGGAGATGCTTAATTCTTGATATAAGGATGGAAATGCTAAGCCCCTTGGGACACACGAAACTGACTTTTATTACAAAATGTGATTGATAAAATGAGAACGCTGGTTAAATGGGAAATTTGAGGGGGCAGGGCGGCAAGCAGGTGGAGTTTGGATATGGTAAAGCTATTAAAGCAATGTTCGCAACAACATGCCCTAGAAAAAACCCCAACAAACTGAAAGATCATAGGCTGATTAATTGTGATCTTTCATGAACATATTCAGATGTGCGCTTCTGCTGCAAAATCATTACAAAATACATTTAAGCAGCATGCTTCATATGCCATTCTGAATGTTTTTTCTAAATTAGGCATTTTTTTCCCCCATTTCCTAAGATGGTATTTAATTACGTGAAATGTTTCCCATTTATTCACTAAAAGCTAGTAACTGCAGTGGGATGGTGGGATTTGCTACTGCTCCCAATCCAGCAGTACATTCAAATCACTAAGTGCCAGATTCTGCCTGCCACTTACACAGGAGTGTGATAGATGGTGGAGATATGAGCAGAGAAAAGAAGGCCTTTCCAGTCAGACCCACTCTGTAGGAGATAGGGAGCCCAAATGTGGGAAGAAACCACTTGATTGTGCTTCCCAAACACTCACGGCAATTAAACAGGCTGCAAGTGAGGAGAGGCTAGATGACCAAGTGCAAGCAGCAGTAGGCAAAATGGAAGCCCTGAGTAGGATGTGGGGCAAGGTAACCACTTGGGGTCTTTTCCAACCTGAAAAGGTGTAATGTCCCACATTCTTCTATATTTTTCTGAGAGGATGCAGTTATGAACCACATTTTCATGAAAAGAGTGGCAACAACCAAAAGGCTACAATGCATGACAATGTAGGAATAGCTTCTGCTCCTCTACAGAAGATGGGATTACATGTATAGTTTACATTACATGCATATCCCACTTTTGCAGTTGTAGGCTGTCTAAAGAATGCCAGCTAGGCAAGCAGTCTTTCATACCTCCCTCTTGGCAGCCCTACAGCTGCTTGTGCCCTGACACTGGTTTAGATTTGGACCCACTGTAAATATCCTATTAAAATATTCCTTTCCCTTGTAAAAAAAAAAAAAAAGCCCTTTCAATTTGGAAAAGAATTGAAATGTGTGTTCACTTCATTTGGGCTTGCTTATATCTGGTGATGTAGAGTTACAGTGGACAATTCTTTTCACTTTTATTTTTAGTGATTTTCTGTCTGGTTCCTGCACAACCTACATGTATGGGGCAAATCAAGAGAATGTGTATACCACTGCAGAAGCTGTAGAAAGCTGACAGTACACACAAATTATGTTTCAATAAAATATCAGTTTGCAAAAAAAGGAAAAGAAAGAAAGAGCTGTCCTTAATAAGAACTTTCCCTAACATAAATATCCATGATTCAAACTAATTGAAAAATGAATAATCATATTATTATGATCCATATGATCCATTATGACCTCACCCATCTTTCATGCTGTCATCGAGCCAAAGCTTGAGGGCTTCAGTCTGATATTAGACTCCCTCTACATGCTGCAAATATTATCATTTAAACAGTGAGTCGTTCAAAGCATGGCATGTCAAAGGGCTGGGTATGCAAAATACTTAGGCAAGGCAATGTCTGACAGTGTTTCCTATGATTAAGAGAGAGAGAAGTGATGTCATTTACCATACATATATTAACCTAACTATTCTATGATTCTATGATACTATATATACATTCAAGAGGAATTTCACCTCTATTAAAATTCCAATGATTTTAATAAGCTTTCCTCTTTGTAAATCATACTTTTACCTGTGGGATTATAAGAGTGGTATCACCACTGCATTATATTCTTACAGCTTAATGTTGTCCTTCCTCTGTCTTTAAATATATTCAGCCTCTCATGAAGGAGATGTGTATACATTAGTGCATATTCTAATCAATCTAATATCAATGTACAACCCAATCCAACATGGGTTTAGCACTTCTGTCAGAGCTGCAGCAAGCTCACCTACTGGTTCTGCTACAATGAAACCTATACTCCTGAGAGATCTGCTCCCACCAAAGTATTCAAAGGTGTTCTGGAGCCTTTGGACATAACTAGTGCACTGAAATTTGTATTTACACATTTTTCCCACAGGAAAACATTGCTTTTAATAGTTCCCACTGTGTCTGGCTAAAGAATGATTATTACGATTACTTCCTGTTGGACATTTGCTTTAGCTGAAGATGAAGATGATTATTATAGCAGCCAATTGCTCAGCAGAGAAAGACATTACAGTATTAAAATTTACTTTTGTTCATAAACAGTGTGCAAACAGTAAGTGTATCCATGCGTGGTCTACACAACAGGAGCAAGCAGGGTGATCCTTGCTCTGTGTTCCTCTGACTCTTCCCTGATTAACCCTGTGACTGACACTAGTCCCAAAGCAAAGCTCTACCCACTGTGACCTGGCCAGGAGCGCCACCATCATGTTGATCCTCAGCCCAACTCCTGTGCCAGGGCCAAAGCAAGGCACTGGGCTGAGCAGCAAACAATATTTATCACTCCCTGAATCTCATGAGGAGCACAGTAGATAAACACTGTGGGAGATATTTCCTCAGTACTCAAAAAAAGAGATTACAAAGTTGATAAAGCCAGAAGATGTGAGGTTTGAAAGAAAAGACAGCATAAGAAAGCATGAAGAAGTCTTTGTATCCAACTGCCTATCTTGTAACCAAGCTCAAAATTGCATGAGGAAATACAGGTAGTGATCTAAAGGTTTATTATTTTCAATACACTACAAGAAAGCCACAGGTAATATTTAGAGCACATAAAATTATTCTCGTCTTTGGAGGTCAGACAGTGAATCCATAGGCTGAACTGTCTGGACTTTAAAAGAACCCAAACATAAAAGATAGAAACATAATTTCTTTGCTCATAAATGGAAAAAAGTGTCATTGGAAATATCCTAATTATGCTCAAAGAATACCCTTCCCACAGTCTCTTGTACTAAATAAACGGAGTATTATTACGGAGGAATTCCTAAAAATAAAATTAAAAAATAAAAACATATGCTTAAATCTGTAAGATACATATATTGCACACTCCTGGTGTCTATTTTTCATTAATGTTATATATGCTTTTAGTTATTTCTTTCTTTGAGTTAATTAGGTGACTAAATCTCTCCCTGCTTTGGTCACACAATATAAAATAGTAAAGAACTGGAGCTACACAAAGGGAACTGGATTAATCACCAATGCAACCTTGGAAACTACAATATAGATGAATTTTGGCCTTACACATAAAAAGCAGAAAGAAGGAAAAACTTCAGTGGTGGAAGTCTGCTACGAATATGTATTTTCTTTTTTGTTTCATTTGACTGCTTCTTGAGTATTCTATATAAAGTATTAAATATAGCAAAGAAACAGTGATCATCATTTGGTTTATTCACCAAGATTTAGCTTCTCCATAACAGTAATTAAACAGTAAATAGCAAGAAGAAAATTTTTCATCACATTGGATTTAAGTCCAAATTTCTCTGCAGTCTGAGTGTTCTGTATAATTCTGCGCAGCAGGGAAATCTGGATAATAAGGAAGAACTCAAAACGCAACTTGTATTAGACAATCTGCAGGAATTCAGTGAAGATACTGAATTTCCTGAAGTTTTAAAAGAGCTTTTCAGAAAAAAAAAGCATAAAACTTGTTACAATTGTTGGCTATGATGCCTCCTTTGTTTGAATAATCTGAGATTTGAGATATTTCAATCCCCAGAGTTGTGGACTGTTTTAATTGTTTCCTAGTTACAAAGTAGACATCAAGAAGAGAATATCACAATGTACTTCAAACTGGGTCAATATTGGAAACTTCAGAAAGTGTTTGTATGGTTTTGCACCATAAAACCTCATTGTAAGGGCTCCCAGGTTCCCCACATGCTTTTAAAAAACCCTTGAGTGAAATCTTGAGAAATATGCTATTGACTGCAATGTAAACAGAATTCTACACCTTGGTTTATAGTGTCAATTTTATCTTTTCTTTTTCACCCATAGCTTGACAGAAAAATGTCAATATCTCCCAATTCTGACGGCTTCTTACTGACACTGCCGCTTAATATAAATCTTTGTGCATCCAAGTGCCCAAACTGCACAATGGAGACAAAATAGGAAAAAAGCTTTTATCCGATTGGAGAAAATAGTTGGGTTTGGTCAATAGCTTAAGACCACCACAGGTCAGAGGATTCCTCTTTGTTCTGCTTTACCTCATTTTACAATAATATGGTTTCAGATAAAACATATAGATCGCTTTGCCAGATGTGGAAAGAAAGTAAAGACATGAACATTGAAGACAATAAGCTCATTGTATTATTTCAATGGAAATAAGTACATCTTGCCTAAGACAAAGAACATTTCAAAGCTTATATGAAAGACTTTGTGACATATAAGTTCTCAGACTTAAAAGACCAATGGTGTAGTATTAAGAGATAAAATTGAATCAGGATTAATCTTAACATTTCATCCAAGTTCACTCATACAAGTTTGAACCTGTGGGCCTCTTTTGCTCTCTCATAAATCTATCAGAAATAGGTATTGACTGTGACACTTTTAGAACACATCCATCTAGAATGTTAAGCTGACATAGTACGGTCATATGGAAAAATAAGTACATGCTTGGTGAAAAAGAATGATTTAACTTGAGTAACTGACAACCTACCTTCCCAGAAAACACTCTTGGTGTTAAAGATCAGAATCCTAGGAGAAGACCTCTGCTTCTTTTCAGCGTTAGGATAGGAGTGGGTTATCTTTGTTAAAATATGCCTTCTCATTACTTTTGTAGAAAAAGAAGAACAAGAAAAGAGGTACTTCAGAAATAAGGTTGTTGACCTTGGACTTTCTCATTATTTATTGAGAGCTCAAGAAATATCTGAGATTTGAGGCTAACATCTTCATTTGTTCTTCCTTCAGCAGAGACAGACAAAAGCACGCACATTTATGAGTACTTGGAGAAGAGAATTTTATTTGTAATTTAGCTTCAGTTCTGTAAGAAGGCAAAGACATTGATTCTCTTCCTGTTCAAAACGGCTTAGACTGGCATGCAATTTTCAACAGTATAATTTGGTTTATAAAGTGGTCTTCTTGTGAAATAAAAAATCAGGATGAGGCATTTTGGCTCATAAACAACTTGGCAATGATAGGCCTTCTTCCAGAGGAAGCAGTATGGAAAAGGCCTTTACTGGAAAGAGCAGAATTTATCAGCATTTTCAAGACAGTATGCAAGCTTCAGTGCTTCAGACTACATGAATAAGATTACCATTCACGACTATGACAGTTTATTTTACAGGAATAATAAAATGTGATCTGATACCCAAACATATCAAATATCAGCCATTTGTTTTAATTTCCAACAGTCAAGAAAGAAAATTCATCTTTCTCAAAGTGAAGTTATGAAAGATAATTAGACATAAAACTGACTAAGAACCATTGTCTCTGAACCTAGACCAACTTAAAGTTACTCTACTTGTATTTTTAGCCGGGAAAATGTGAGGGCTTTCTTGCCTAGAAATTTGTGGCCTAATTATAGTCCTGCTTGATATTTTATGCTAACAATTAACAGAGAGCCAGAGATTAAAAAATGTTTCCTCCAGGAACTAAATGAAAGATAGATCTGAGGACTTCATGACGTATTTTCTCCTGCACAGTATCCCCCATCTCTGATAACCTCAATTTTCTTAAAAATCCTTCTCAGTGAACGCCCATCCTTCGATAGTTTACGTGCTCAGATGACCTGCTCAAAATCTGAAGCAGAGTGCAAGTGAGTCAGAGACAGAGGTAATTTGGGAAGGGAGGAAAATTCATTATTGGAATCAAAAAAAGGGAGCTGGGGGGAGAGGGAATGAAGCATTACAAAAAGTATTACTGAAGGCAGGACACTGCTGATGTGGAGGCTCTTATGTAAATACTTTTCTTGCTTACACATGTGTACAACCCACACAGCTGCTCCCTCTGAATCTCTGACATTCACGAAAAAGAAAAAATCCTGCTTTTTCGTGTTTACATTCCTGTTCCCAGAAAGAGGAAAGTATTCAGCTGGTTCACACCCTGAAGCAGAAATGTATTATTTTTTTCTGCCTTTCAGCACAGAGGCTTTTAATTTAAATGTGTTGGGTTTGGGTTTTTTGTTGTTTGGGTTTTCTTTTTATTATTATTATTTTGGTTTTATTGTTTCATTCAAGAAAATATATAACAGAGTCTGTTAGTTTGGCCTTTAGCAACTTCTCTATTATGTGATGTGAGTCTGGAAGCCACAAGCATGTTTGAGCTCATAAAAAGTAGGAACTAGAAAGACCTAGAGTAGAAACTCTCATTAGTGTCACCTTGCTAGGATGGAGGATCTGAAAATGTGGTACAACGTCGCAATAAGCGAGAAAAATTTTAAACCTTGAATCTTAAAGCCAAATCCCATTTCCTGCAGCAGTTTGAACTGAAATCCCAATAAACAGCAACTGCTACAGGTGCTGACAATAACCATAGCTGCAGCAAGCTGGTTGTTAAAGATCCAGACTCAAATAAACAAACCCCATTGGGCTTCCTGAAAATCACTGTCTCATCCCACTATGTGTTCATTAGGCTCACATTAAACGCTTTCTGTTACTATGCAAGAAATCACCTCTTTCCATGATAAATGCAAATGTGGTTGATCCCAGTTCTGTACCAAACACTGCTGCTTGTCTTCAAAGCAGATCTGGGAACTTGGAAAAAGAGAAGGGTGTGTTTAAATTCTTCATGTTCCCTCAGCTGGACCCAGTGTTCTTGCAGAACAAGCTCTTCTGAGTGCAAGGACAGTGATTATGGTTTACCTCTCCTTTGCCAATTCTTTTTGGCAAGGTTCACTGCAACAGCAAAATGATAGAAGTTCTGCCTCAAAGATAAGGTAACAGTACACGAAGCAAAATGTGAAGTGAGGCACATTTGCCGTTTATTACTGCGGATATGAAATAACTGAAAGCGGCAACAAGTTTCCTTGATTTGTATGGCAGGAATACTGCAAAATTTGGACCCAAATTTCCTCTGTCTCTGCAAGGAAATGTGTTTGTGATTATGCTGAAATCTGGACTGAGACCAATTCACCGAGCTTGGTACAGAGCACACTGAAATCAGTAGGAATGGAAACAATAATCCTGTTGGACTCACTAAACCCAGATTTTATAATCCATATTCTCTCTTCTCTACTGTTCCTCCCTGTGCAAGACCAAAATGACTCTTGTTTGAGGACATACTTCATACCCCATTAGAGTCTGCAGATTTAACTTGGCTGAACAATTCTGAGAGCATAAAAGCATCTGCCTTTGCCTGAACCACCCTCCTAACATAGGTACCACATTTATTACCTCGCAAAACTCTTTGCAGAGCCACAACAGCTCTGATAATCCAGAAGCCCTGTACATGGCTGAGATAAAACTGGTGAATAAAATATTCCTGTATTCATTTATATGCTTGATGGATATCTCAATTTAGCTGTCAGATATAATTTAAGCTACAGTTCTAGCCAAAATACTATGTCCGTTCTTTTTTTTCATTATTAAACCACAGATATAAACACATATAGAAATGAATACTGTAGTAGATAAAACCTACAGATAGAGAAGTACTACTCTAGAAAGTAAACTCTTTCTATAGCTTGTATGATAAATATTTGTAACCAGCAAATGACTCCATATACTCTGTACTTACTACACTTTAAAAGTACAATTAATTTGCAGTAATGTGTTTAATTTGATGCACATGTTCATCGATCTGTTACTGAATGGTAAGTGAAGAAAAAACAAATAAAGGCTTTTATTCTGTCAGTTTTCTCAGATGCATTTCAATATGCTTTGCTATGACCTTCACGTGCTTAACTGATTTCATTTTATGATTGGACTTGATGATCTTAAAGGTCTTTTCCAATCTAGTTAATTCTGTGATTCTATGATTCATACATGAGTGTTTACTTATATATAAAATCTAATTTAGAATTTGAAAATCAACTTTACCTTACATATTAATATGTCTTTAAACAGATAAATGAATAAATAAATGAAATAAGAGTCATGGGTTATTTGTCCTACCTGTATTTTTAATCATGCACTATCACTTCATAAGGAATTTCATGGCTGTATTTATGGCTATGCACATGTAATCATACTTGTAGAGACATGTAGGCAAGCAGAAATGGGAATTCAGATCTCCCAGATGAGAACAATAACAAAAGTTTATTAACACCAAGCCCTATACCTACCATCTATCACCATGCATATTTCTCCGCAGTCTTAGGTGTAGCTACAGCAATCCAAAGATCGTATCAGTTTGTGCTGACATTTTAATGTTTGATATTAGCTGAGACTAATTATATTTTCATCTTGTCTAGTCAGATTTTTTCTATTCCTTCCAGCTCAAACCATTCAATGATTCCTGGTTTTCTGTCTAATCTTTTCTGTTTACTCCCCCACATACATTTTCCGCTCACGAAATTTGTTGTTACTTGCACCTTTTGCAGGTAAATGAGTTACAAATGCACAGAATGTTTTGCATTTCAGAAAAAGGAGAGAAAAGAAACACCCCAGTGTTTTGTGCTTGCAAGCCATCTTAACAGATTTATTGAGAAGGACAAGGCAGTCCATCTTGAAGGCTATAATGCTATTTCACTTTGACATCTGTTCTAAGGTAATGGTATCTATCATTAACAATGTCATTAGTGACCACTTTTAGTCTATTGTTCTCAGTGTCTAAGCTGGCTATAAAGATCTCATTTTAGACACTTAGCTCTGTGCATATGCCCTTTCATGACATAGTACTCTGGGAAAAAATGCTTTATGACTGGTCATACTATAATTATTCATTTTCATTTAAAAATACAGCGTGTGGGATTTCAAATGAGATGGCAAACTAAAAAATTATCAGTTTTTTTACCATTTGTTATTATAATACTCAGCATCTTCATTAGCTATAGTACCAAATGTAAGATGTACAAAACGTGAAATCAAAGGTAACAGCTGAAAAAGTGTAAGCTATTTTAAGTGCAACTTTATTTATCTCTCTGTGTTAACTGCTTTCAAAAATGTCCAAGGCATAGTCACAAAAAAAAAAAAAATTAATTACAGCCCTTGATTAAGCACAAAAATAGACCAAACATGCAAAATCAGAGCTAAACTTTCACCCTGTTTCGCAGATGTTACCTTGTGTGAGATCATGAGCTTTACATTACTTAAAAACCTACTTCTATCACATTATCTATGAGAATACATCTAAATAAGCTCATCTCAGCATTAGCAAAGCTGCCTGTTCTCACAAAGATTTAAGCCAGAATTATGAAAGACAATGCTGCTCAGCATTTCACCTCCACCTGGAAACTTTTAGACTACTGTAATTGAAGATTCTGGACTTACATCAATCATAGAATCATATAATAGCTAGCATTGGAAAGGACCTTAAGATCATCTAGTTCCACCCCCCCTGCCATGGGCAGGGACGCCTCACACTAAATCATGTCTGTCCTGGCCTTGAACACCACCAAGAGATGGAGCATTCACAACTTCTCTGGGCAACATATTCCAGTGCTTCACCACCCTTACATTAAAGAACTTCTTAAATCTAATTTAAACTTCCCCTGTTTAATCTTGAAGTCATAATCCTTATCTTCTCACTACAGTCCCTAATGAAAAGTCACTCCACAGCATCCTTATAGGCCCCCTTCAGACACTGGAAAGCTGCTATGAGATCTCCATGCAGCCTTCTTTTCTCCAGACTGAACAGCCTCGACTTTCTCAGCCTATCTTCACACAGGAGGTGCTCCAGTCCCCTGATCATCCTTGCGGTCCTCCTCTGAACTTGTTCCAGCAGTTCCATGCCCTTTTTATGCCGAGGACACCAGAACTGCACACAATACTCCAAGTGAGGTCTTACAAGAGCAGAGTAGAGGGGCAGGATCACCTCCTTTTACATGCTGATGACGCTCCTTTTGATGCAGTCCAGGTTACCTCTTGATTCTTAGTGCTACGATTTAGCTCTAATCCCACACTTCCTCTCCTCAACACAGCAGAGCCAAATCCTACAATGTGTTTTCCCCCTAAATGCAAGGAAGTATCCCTGTGCAGGATGCTTTATGTTTGGGTGGCATTACTGAAGGGGTGGCTTTAGTTCACTGATTTCACCCAAATCATTCAAGTAGCAGCTCAAATTCCACAGTTGCCAGAGGAAATTGTGCCCATCTTCTGGGTGTTGATGTTCTTGTGAGCATAACCCCCACCCTTCCCAGTCATTTCTCTTTTTTGTTTATATCTCTCTTGCTGAAAGACTCTAAGGTGATCAGCTAAATTTGAATGAGTAGGTGAACGAGACATGATATGAGGTCACTACAAACAAATGAGGTATCCACTGGGACAGCTTACACTAAGAGAACTACAGATAACATAGAGCCAAAATGAACATTTTGTATATTTATATTTTGACAATGAAAGTTTGGAAGGATAGCAAAAGCTAATTGAAAAAATAAAAAGAATAGCAAGTCAGCTTATTTTCCACAGAGAGCTAGAAATTTTAGAGCATACTTACTCAAAACAGGAACGGAACTATACATCTTTAAGCTAATAAAAAAATGACAGCAAGTGTGATGATATTTGTATGTCTCCATAGAATAACATCCTTGATATTCTAAACCCAAGGTATTTCCATAAAACATAAAATGAGGATCAGCTCCAGGCTACATCAGTATGAGTTTTCTTTTAGGTTCAATGGGAGTTGATTTTAGCCTGGCAATATGAATTTAAAATGATAAAACTACACAATTACTGAGACAAATCCATGCATTTATGCAAGTAGTTACTCTGCCTATTAGACATGGGTAGGACAGTAAGGTTGTAATTTTGCTGTGTCTCTAGGCTCATAAGTATGTCCATTTTCCTATGGGCCTAAATTGGGGGTTATTAAAGCTTAATGGGATCTCTGCATTGGCTTCATTGCACTTTAGACAAGGCACATTAAATATGAAATCTGAGTCAGCAACAGAATTTGAACAAAGATCAAATCACTCTTCAGTGTTTGGAGATAAAAATTCTGCTAAACACTGCCTGTGTGCAGTCAAAACAGTTGGGCTGATCTTCAAGCAGTTAACCTTCCATATCTTCAATTTCTGATGCCTGATGGCTGAAACTAGTTGCGTGTTTGTACATGAAAAAGGGGATCTTTCGTTCCCTTGCATTAATGTTATTGCCAAAATTTAAAGCATACAATTGATGGAAAAGGAAGCATTTCAGAACTTGTCACTTAAAAATAATACAAACCATCCAACATTCTTTTTGCTATTTTTGGTATACTTCCTTCCAAATCTCAAGTCATTCTGTACCATCAGTTTGTTAATATTAGTTGCTCATATAGCAGCAGAGCAAAATCCTGCAGATGGGAGGTAAAGGAAGTGAAGAGGGAGAATTCATTATCTTCTGCAGTTTGCAGGTGCTCAGCTTAGAACCATTGCTGAGTTAATTTTGATAAATAAATGGGCCAGAGCATTGACCAGATGGCTATCCAGAGGTTTTGGGTGCATCTAGCTGTATCTTTCCTTTACAGTAAATGCAGCAAAAAAGGTAACAGGGGCTTTAAGTACTAAGTCAGTGTTCTACCAAAGCACAAATTACTATACAGAAGTTTTAAACAGAGAAAACCAGAGTGAGATAAATAAAGATAAAAGCCTGTGTTGAATAAATCTGATTCCTCTGATGTGGTTTACAGGGCATGTCCTTGATATTTCATTTTTACTTGAGTGTCTTATACTGACTTCCTGGCTTGCAACAAGCAGTACAAAATCCCCTCTGCATCCCTAAGAAAGATTTTCTTTTTTCTGCCATCTCTGAGGCCTGTGCCTTGTTTCTCCCAATGGTCTCCACACCACTTTTCACCATCCTTTAGGCTCTCTCCTCTTTCCTGTTTTTTCTGCAAGCTTCATAGGCACCTGGAGATGTACCTGGCACCATAAGCAAATGAGAGACATAACCAACATCAAAGACCTCCAGGTGTTAATATGACTCTTCCAGTGTGCAACTCTGTGCAAAGACTAAACTCTTAAAATTTTAAAACTGGAGGCTATCACATGTTTAATTCAACAGCAGTAGAATTGGAGACAGGAAGATGAAAAAATTCCATTGAATTGGACTGGAGTGGTTGTTTTTGTTAGCTCAAACTCACAGTAAAATTAAAAGACTGATAAAATTCGAAAGTCAGAAAGTATAGCTTGTCATTCCAGATCTTCTTTGGTCCCCAGCCTCATTTGGGCAGGACATCGTCAAGAAGCAAGTATAGCAACATGCTCTGTGGCAGGCCTTTCATAAATGGTGGGTGATGGCAATTAAAATAATAAAGTTTATTCCATTCCATTTACCAACCTTGTAAAATAGTTTATTTTTAAGAATTTCAGCAGAGAATATCCTGATCTTCTGCACACCCATCAATTAATTAATTTCTGACAACTGATGACTCGTTAATTAGAAATTTAGGGCCTACACACCCGAAGAACCACAAAATAAGACAGTCACATTAATGATCAAAATCGTGTACATGAGCGAGCTCTGTCCCCTCATACAGACACGTCAACCTAAACCTGATAGTATTTTTCTTGCTGTAGTTTTTATCCAATTGGAAGTAAGAAATAACCAAAAAAAAGAGCAGGAAATTTCTGTTTCATGCTGAATAGTTTCAAAGTCTGGACAGACTAGATGACATTGCTGATACATTCAACTGCTTATTCAAACTTTTTGTTGGTTTTCCAATTTTTCCCTCTGAACCAGGGCTGATTGCATACTTCAAAATGGTGTTTGCAAACATTCTTCTGCATTTTGAACAGCTGCTCCATTCATTCATGGGTTTGCTGCTATTTATTTACTATTCATGAACATCTGGACTATTAAGATTCTGTTTGCATAAATGGTTGAAGAATTACTTCTCCCTATCCTAATACCTGTATAGCCCTCATGAAGAGTTAAGCATCCAAAATAAATTGTTATGCATTTGGTAGTGATTGTTTTCCCCCTGAATATTTTATTTTCCAATTGTAAAGTAAAAATAACAACAAACATCACATTATTTGAATGGTAAAACACACCTTATAAAAGGAAATAGCTAATTAATGATTCATGAATGTCATATAGGCTAAAATTCATTAGCATAAGCTTTTCATCAAAGACTTACTATCAACAAATTAGTCTTTCTAAGAAGCAGCAGAAAAACAGTTAAATCTTTGGATTGTTTCTTCACAGAAAATGCATTTCATATTTCCATAATGATAAACTTGAGGTCTGCCTACTGCTAGCTAACTGTGAACCTACTTTGGTGTCTTTGAAGTATTGCTAACTCCAGTTTGGGATTTGTGTTTGTTGCCAGGGTTTATATCCTGATGGATGCCAGATGACAGACTCCTCCGCATTTCAGTAGGTACTTTGAGAATAAGATGTCTTTCACTACTTCCTTTTCTACCCAACTCATAATTTTTCACCCTGACTCTAAGCAGCTGTCACATGTTCTTCCCAGCTTTGTAAGCAGTACAGATGAATGTGGGTGTTACAAGATTTGCACACTCACAACTTTCAGGTTCTTCTATCTAATGTCTTCTATTTTCTTGGGGGTTTAAGACTCCTTCTGTACTTTTACTTCCATTTTTCCCTAGATATTCTATATTGCTTTTTTGACATTTGCGACATCTGAAGTGAGACTATGCTTAATCTACGGAGGAAACTCCTGTTATAATTAGCCTGAACAGAAACCCCAGGATTTAACCTCATCTTTCTCCAACTGAAGCACCTATCAGTATCACTGAGCTACATTTAATATTTTTTTTTCTGAGAAAAATAGTATTGAAATCTTTAATATTACTATTTTAAAAAATATCATTAAAAAATCTTCTCCAGAATATACAACTGAGGGAGAAAGACACAGAGAAAGAAAGAGTGTCAGCTGCCTGCTGGAAAAGTAGATAAAACTACTAGAACTGTAGTTAAGGCACTCCCAGAAAGATGACAGCCAGACTGAAGTTTGAGTCCTTAACCTGAATCCATCAGGACCAGCATACTCATTTCTAACGTAATAAGACACCCTGGTAAGCATGATTCAGTAACTAAAAAGGACAGGAGATGTATCATTGGTGTCCATGGCAAAATGTCTGCTCATACTAGCCATCACTGTTTACATACAGTTCATGTGAATCCATGGAAAATGAGGGTCATGATGTCTCTGTTAAGCTTTTCTTAAGTTAAATTTTAATAGTTATTGTGAGAGTACTTTCCAGCATAACACTGAGCTGAGTTTTGTTGTGCTGCCCAGAGGCATGGTAACCAGGCACTTTCATGTGCAGCAGAACTTGCATATAAAATTAGACGTGTAAGCTTTTCTTGCATTCCTGTGTGCCGTTTTTCAGCATTAAACATTTACATTACTCTTGGAAGGGTCACAGTGTCCATCATAATAAGCCCTCTAGCACAGTTCTTTTTGGAAATTGGCGATAAAATAATATGAAATTTGCAATTACTAAATTTCCATTGTATGCAAAAATACATAACTCTACCTAAACATGTCAGGGTGGTTGGAACTAGATGATCTTAAGGTCCTTTCCAACCCTAACTATCTATGGTTCTATGATTCTATGACTCTATGGTGTTTATTCAGCTCCAGTTCGTTCTGCAATATGCAGCATAATTAGAAATAATTATTTTCCAACACTTCGAAAAAGTTGACATAGAAGCATGAAGCATCCAAGTCTTGCAGATAATAACAGTAATAACAAAACTATTAAAGAAATGCTTTGCATGTGAATATTTTTATACGTTAATTTCAGTTTTGTAAACTGTAGGGTTTTTATTTAGCAAACATTCAGATTCTCAAGATCTTTTAAAACATTTATTTGACATTTCCTCTGATGGCACACTTCAACACATTTCACGCTAGGTTATTCTAGTATATCTGGCTATTGTATTTTAGAACCTACAGTGCCTAAATACAAATATTTAGAGCTACTGTAGACAAACCTTATTCACAAATTCAGATAAGCTTAAGTCCAAATTTCCTACGTTGTTACTAGTTTTGGAAAAGAATGTGACTTAAAAGGAGGTAAATGGCATATCACAAAAAAATAATTTAAAAAAAAAAAAGTGGCTGGAGGCAGGTAAAAGCTTCTAATTGTTACTTCACATTGACAGTGCTAACCAAAGACATCCTAGTGTCAAACACTGAGCAATTTGGTATTGAATAATAACTCTCATATCTTTCTATATGATTTGTCACACCACATGCACTACTTGATGGATGTATTGTACTTGATGCCCAGATGTGATGAAGACTACAAAAAAATATGGGACTTTTTTTAACACTACTGGTAAAGCACTCACTTAAGATGACAGGGTTTTCTCATATTTTACTTGTAGTTTCCTCACACTTACATATAGCAATTTTGAAATCAAATCAACTTTTTCAAATGTTTTCAGCAAGATATTTTGTCTTGTTATCTTATTTATTACTACAAAATGTGAAATAGGACAAAGAAACGGAAACAAAAAATACTTTTATTTTCAATTAATAAGCATTAGTTTTTTTTGTAATTATGATTTCTAAATGTTTTTTTTAACTATCATACCTTGGGAAATAAAGTTAAATGTTGGCATTCAGCTGCTCTGCTGTAAACTCATGTCTAATGAAACTGCTAATAAAACCTGCTTCAAAACATGCATCATTAATATTTATAGTGCCAATGAATTTATGGAGGAACTACTGTTTGGAAAAAACAGAATGCCTCTAATGCACTACCAAAACACAGGCAAGAGTAATATACTTTGTAGTTCAGGATATTATTTAGAAGGAAGAAAAGGAATCTGTTGTGTGCACTGAACGTGCTTAACATATTGCTACCCCTAGTGCAAGTCAATGATTTCATTAATCAGTGCTGTGGGAAAACAGCAATTTTGGAACAGGAAGAGGGGCACAAAGAAGCCCCTGAGGACCAGGGTCTGGGGAGGGTGTGCAGTGGCTGAATGAAGCAGTTCTCAACTGCCTGTGCAGAGTAAAAGTTCCACTCTACACAGAGCCAGAAACTTACAGCTGTGGATGAAGCCAACAGCCAAATCCTCTTGACCTCAACAGGAGCAGGAAAAGGTTCCTCAATCTTTCTCTCTCATGAAGATGCTCCTCATCAAAAGGCTATGTTTCTGAGTTTGTACTCTGGTTCTGTTCAGTCTGTACTCAGGCAAATGCCTGTTGGAGCCAGTAAGGTCAGATGTCTGTAGGTACATCCAGCTCCTATTTAGTTTAATTTCTCAACCAATGGTAAAAAGATGCTGCAGATATAAGGGACTTTGGTCACTTGCACCTTTGCAACTGCACTGCATTCAGTGTGGGTTTCTGAAGTAAGGACTGCTGGGAGAAACTTGTCTCTGAGATTTTCTTTATAAGTATTTCATATTAATCCCTAATTTTTTTATGTTGTCTCATCTAAGATAAACAATAACAATAAAACAATAACCAGCCTTATTTTAAGCCTGTTTTAACTATAACCATATTCCTTTCCCTTAAGACCTCTTAATTCCTTGATAATTAGTTTATGGCAATTCACTGGTGTTTGTGTTCATGCAAAGTATCACAGAATTAGAGAGAGTAGAGATAAGGGTAAATGCTAAATTGATCTAATCCAAACCTTCTCATTCTTTAATGCACAGCTATTTCTTAATTAATTTTCTAAGTATTATTTTTATTAGAAATATATCAATAAGAGCTTAAAACGTCTGTCTTTCATTAAGTCCTTTAGAGTATATTTCCATGACTTAATCATTACTGTCAGATTATTTTTTCCTGAAATAAATCTAAATTACTAATTTCTTGAGCTCATTCTATTATTCTTTACTTTTCAAATAGATGAATCTCTAAGCAATTATCAAATTAATGTCTCTCCAACTTAGATACAAGGATGTCATGTGAGACAGTGTTGAATGCTTTGCACAAGTCCAGGTAGATGACATCAACTGCTCTACCCCTATCCACCAGTACTGTAGCCCCGTCATAGAAGGCCATCAGATGAGTCAGGTAGGATTTCCCCTTAGTGAAGCCATGCTGTCTGTCACCAAGCACCTAGTTGTTTTTCATATGCCTCAGCATGCCTTCCAGGATAATCTGCTCCAAGTGTGGTTCCTCATCAGCCCCCTGCAGGACAGCAAAGTGGTTCTGGGTGGGAAGAACAAATTTAGGAGGAAGCCCCTTGCTTTTAATTGTCCTCTTCCTGCTTTTTTTTTGTTGGATTTTTCTGTTATTGTTTCCCCGCTTCCTGGGTTAGCAGCCTACTCTCCTGCATGAGAGACAGCCCCTGCACAGTCTTCTTTTATATAGCTATGCTTAAAAAAAACCTGTGCTTAATAGAATACATGTGAATTATGATGCTGGAAAAAATGTGATATTTTAGTTGAATATCAACTATTGTATCCTCAATGTTATTCATATTTTTAACATAATCAAGGTGCATCTTTTATACCAAAGATGAACGCACATTATGAACTGGACATCGGAAGATGAATATAAAGTTTGCAAATAATTAATCTTATGTGAAATTACAAAATATTTTCTCACTGGGATTTTCTTGTATGAAATTCAGCATGCACCCAGCATTCTTCTCTACCCTACAACAAATGCTATTTCTTTAATAAAGCATGACTTTGGCAAGTATCAGTTGACTAATTTGTTCTTCAGCATCCCTGGCTTGAAATCAGAAGAAGACTAATGATGCAGTCAGTAGATACTTCTCAGTTTGTACAGGTTTAGCCTAGGCATCAGACATCTGTTTATGAGAGATCATGCTGAGAAAATGCCTACATAAGTGTCATCTTTCATCTTAACAAGTAGTGGAAATAACAATTAACATCCTTGATTTACGGCATTTTTTTCACATTTTTGTGCAGTTTGTCAGCTATTATTTTCTTAATTATCCAGAATGGATATTGTTCACTATTAATCATCTTTATTCTTGTGCTCTGAATTTGTATCTAACTCTGACTGGTATGACAGTGGTGTAGTGAAATTAACCTGACACATGGAGAAGCCTTGCAAGAGCTGAATGAAAATGTAACAAATGAATAAATACTTCTGCTAAAAATGAATTTGGGAAAAAAAGATCCGTAAAATTTAATGCTCAAAATTGTTTTGTGAAACTGGATTAAAAAATCTTTAGGTCAAACCTTGTGTATTTTTTTGGTTTGTACATTTGTTATTTCTTTGAAAAATGGAGCTGGCAGAGAAATGGGAAAGCACTGTAGAAAAACACATGGTTGTCTGTTGGAGCAAGTCCACAGGAAGGCCACAAGGATGATCAGGGGACTGGAGCACCTCCGTATGAAGATAGGATGAGAAAGTTGGGGCTGATCAGCCTGCAGAAAAAAAGGCTGCGTGGAGACCTCATAGCAGCTTTCCAGTATCTGAAGGGGGCCTTTAAGGATGCTGGGGAGGGACTCTTCATTAGAGACTGTAGTGATAGGATAAGGGGTAATGGGTTCAAACTTAAACAGAGGAAGTTTAGATTGGATATAAAGAGGAAGTCCTTTACTGTAAGGGTGGTGAGGCCCTGGAATGGGCTACCCAGAGAAGTTGTGAATTCTCCATTGCTTGGCGGTATTCAAGGCCAGGATGGACAGAGTCTCGGGTTACATGGTTAGTGTGAGGTGTCCCTGTCCATGGCAGGGGGGATTGGATAATCTTAAGGTCCTTTCTAACACTAACTATTCTATGATTCTATAAAAGCAGTTCAACGAGAAATGAGAGCTTGTATTGCCCTTTCCTTTCAGTTCCTGAGAGTTTCTAAACCAACTTATTGCGTGTAAAATATATCTATATCCATGACAGTAGTCATCATTATTCTGATAATGGTGAATGTATTTATGAAGTATTAATTTTTTAAGGAAGAGATGCTTCAGTCCATTGATGGCTACTGCAATTTTTTCCAAAAAAAATCCCTATGAATAATCACTGCCAGTTGTTTGTAGGAGCGGATATCAACACACTGTTATAGCTGTTTGTAAAAATCATTTCTTTGGGAACTACACTTTTCTTATGTAAATGTTGTTTTAATCACAAACCAAACTTTTTGTGATAAGTAATTCATAGATACAATCTGAATTCAGTTATGGTCACTGATAGAAAGAAATATTTGAGACTGAACCACTAAAGCAGTAGATGTAAGAGTAAAGGGTTATTTTTTAAAAGTTTTCAAAATAAATCTTTATTTCTTCACCATTATAAGTATAAGCCTAAGCCTAAACCTAGATTTCTTATGCCATCTGTCACTTCTTCATTTTTATTAGGTCTAAACCTTAACACTGTTTAAACAGGTAGTGTGAAAGAAAAGTATATATACTGTTATTCCCGAATCTAGCTGATCCATCAAAGCAATCCCAGGTAGACAAAATCCTAGCCATAAAAACTTTACTGGGCATTGGAAGGAGAATTGACTTTTCAGTAAAATCTGAAAAGGCATAATCTGTTTTGATGAGCTTTAATAACATGAGCAGAAGTTTGTCTTGAAAGATGCTTGGTATGCAACAGTATATGCTAATGATTAGTTCTTCGGAGGTGATTCAGCTTAATGATTTCATCAGAAAACCCTCTAAGAAACTACCAGCGCTATATATTAAATTTCAAGAGCTAATATTTATTATTATTGATTTTTGGTGTTAGGAAAAAAAGAACAACTTTCTCTTTTCTCCCAGATATCTCTGTTCATTATCCTGTGGAGTTCCACAAAAAAAAGGAAATGGATATTGTGAAGTGAGAAGCCTTGCATGCTTGCACATGGCAATTGTGGAAGAGACTTTTAGGGTTAGGTCTGTAAGTTCCAGATGAAAGTGTGTTGGGGAAAAAAGTGACCACACAGGAACAAAGGCAAGACTCACACTGCTTACACAAGGCCAGGGTTTCATGCTAAATTTTCATGTCACAAGTTACCTTTTTCATTTACCATTTTTTATATGAGGAGAATGGGGTAACTTAAAAACACTTGCAAGAAGAAGAAAAAATATCCTAAGTACAGTCCTTCTTTCGATCCAGCTTTCATTGATACAGATATTTTACATTTCCCTCAAGAAAATACACTGTGGGTCTTTTTGGCTGATATGTATCATGATTTGCACATGGTTCTGATGTTTCATTCTTTTGAAGTCCATGATTTTAAAATATCTCACAGTCCATCTGAGCATTTTTTTTTTGTTGGTTGTTAGGTATTAAAACATGTATTAGCTACAGCCTGGTAGATCACAAAAATTACTATGGTAAACGTTAATACTGATTATTTCACTGAAAGTAACAGGATATAACTGAATATGCTTAAAAATATTTTCCTGAAAATTATAAGGAAGAATAATAAAATGACTGACTTTATATTCATGTAGGTAAATGTTTATGATGTATTTTGAAGTAAAAAGAAATACAGATAGGTTATTTTTAATATTTAAGTTATTAAGAAATATTCTGTTTTGGTACTACATATATATATGCATATGTACTCTATAGATGTATATATCTCTGTGTCTGTATGAATATATGATTGCATTTATGCACACGTGTGTAAGTCTTTTGCCTATCACTCACTGAGTGGGAGCAGTCCCTGCAGGAGAGCTGGGCATGCTACTTATGAAGTTACCTCCAGGATGGGGCAGAGCCCCATCTCGGCCATGTCCTCTCAGGGAGCATTCTCACATTGCTGCCTCCCCAACCAAGGGGTTTTTGTGGAAGGCTGACAGCTTCTCAGTACCAGTTGATTTACACAAAAATCCTCCAAGATTCTCTTGCTGCTACAAGCATGTGTGTACTTCAGTGCTTGAGAATTATATAAACTCCTATGTCAATATTCCTTTCGCCTTTACTTCTTGTGAAATAAATGCTGTTTGTCCTATGGCTTGGCAGGTTAGGTTATGCTGTGTTGCTGCCTGCTTTGGAGAAGAGCTGTGCATATTAGTGTTGTAGTGGGCTTGCCTGTGCTTCATTCCTTTTATATGTAGCCTGACATGAAGTGGCCTCCTTCAGCTTCTAGGGCACCAGTGGAAGACTGTAACAGAACAAAACTCCCAAATACTGCTTCTCTAGGAAACAAAAGTTACACAGGAAAAAAACAGATGATGTTTTGAGAGTTTGGCTTATGAAATTACAAGTGTCAAGTGGTGTAATGTTGAATGGTGTATTCTTCTACTGCAGGTGATGCTATTTCCCTGAACTCTCTCTTCCCAGCTCAAAATTCTATATATTTTCTGTTTTCCTTAGTGGACAAAAAGAATAAAGGAAACAAAAAGCTCTTTAAATACTTCAATCACAAGTACCTTGTACCTATTACGGAACTCCTTTGCATACTACTTTCTCCCACACAAAGCAACACATATACGGTGAAACTGAAGACCTGAATTTTGAGAGTGAACATGCAAACATAATTAACAGCATGCAGCCTATAACTCTGTTAGTCCTTACTTTGTATCTATACATAAATATTCCAGCAGCAGTGTCAACATCTTAGCTTTCCTTCCCTCCTAAAGAACATTAACCAAGCTGTTCTAAATATGTTAAAACCAAAGGCGATGGATTGCGAGTCATATAAGACATGGCACAGCACAACTGTCTCACTTTCCATGAGTTTTTTGTTCTCATTGGAGAGCTTACCTGTTTCACCTACAGAATGCACTTCTCCAAACTAGTTCTTAGTTCTTAGAAACAGACCCCATTAAATGCTTTCTTTTACCTTTCCATACGTTTAAAATTTAAAAACAATTGACTTCATCATGAGTAACACTGGCTGCACTTGTTTGTTGCTTTTTCTGGAAAACTTTCTAAGAGACTAGATTTGTAAATGAAAGTTTCAATACAAAAATTGCTATTTATGACTCAATGCACATAGATATTACCAGTGATCTTATATTCATGCATGTATATTTGCAGAAGCAGTAGGTGTTGTATAATAGACTAAATAAAACAGAGGAAACATTAAAGGTAAAGATGAAAAATAATGTACTAATAGTTCGGCATCATGAGAAAAAATAAAAGAAAAAAAATACACTAATTCACCAAATGTTTTCTTCTTGTAACAGCGTTCCCTGCATTCTAAGACAAAGTTACATTATGCAATAATAGGTATGGCAAATGGATTGTTTGCCAACTTTAGAAAAAAGACCTTCTCTCTGAGAAACCAGATGGTACAAAAATCCCACCAGTATCACAAGAATCTGACAGATTTAAACAATCTGACCTAACCTAAAATTGTAAGCTATCTCCAAATCATTAAATTAGCAAGCCTTTCAATTATAAATCTTGCATACAAGTCAATGAAAGGGAGTACAAGGTCTTGTTCCAGCAACCACAACTTTGAAAGTCACCCAAAGCTACTCAGATGAGGTAGATGTAGCTTGGAATTGTGAAATGCCTCCAGAAATACATTATTACATATTTACTTGGGGATTTTAATTTCTTTGTTAAATGATGAGTTTTCACCAAGTCTTTTAATGTCTTAGAAAAGAAAATAACCTCTGAATGCAAATCATGTTACCAGCTAACATAATTTCTTAACCATGACTATACAGACTACATTAATTAATAGACTTGCTATATTTATGTGAAAGTGTTACTTTGGACTATTACAGCTGCCACTGGGATTTGGAAAGATTTAACCTTTCTGGGATTGGTTGTAGAATCAATGGGTCATTGATCATGTATGCAAAGTTTTTTCCATTCTCATTTAACCTCAAATTTTTCTTTTTCTTTTACTGTCTTTTTAGATCCCCTAACATTTTCCTTACAGTCTATATCATATTCAGACACAGGAGGTTTATATTTCAGTATTAGGAGTCCCAGTTTTAGTATTAAACATTTGCTATCTGCAGAAGCTGTTAAAATGACTTTTTCAGTGTCCTGTTCAATTTACAAGATCCCTCAATTCCACCAAATTTTGGCTGTAGAGGAATGTCACACCCAAGGGGTTCTTGTTTCCTTTCTTCCCTCATATTTCCACAGGTAGACGGGTTGCATTTTCAGACATGACCTTAATGTGTGTAATATGTTCCCACTTCCTTTCCTACAACACCAGCGATTTGTCTGTTTCACGTTTCCTCACTTTGGCCAGTGTTGAGCAAGCTCTAAAATGATCTCCTGATGTTAATATTTCAATCTTCAATCTTGCTTGTTTTCCCTCTTATTTTTGTGCTCTTTTCCAGTCAGTATTATGTTCCTACAAGTTAACCTCCCGTTATAGCCCTCTTCAGATTGGCATTATGCTGTAAAGCACCGAATGCTCCCTGGGACTTAGGTTAGAATATGATTGCAATTGACTTAAACTTGCTGAATAGAAGTCAATAGCATAGGTATGGCATACACTGCGCCAGAGACACTGACTCTGTTTCTGTTAGATGGCATACATGATCTAACAGCAAGAAGTCAGAAAACTAACTGTATTTACCTTGCCACGAGGAACTCACAAATAAGGGCATTTGAGGATGGATCAATGACATGTAGCAATATCTTGCTTACTACATCAATGGCTTTGACTTCCCTGCCCCACCACCGACTCGTACAGGAGAGAGGTAATTGATTACAGCCTGTTACCAAAGAGCAGGTTATAGTACTCCTGTTGTCCATCCACACAGGCAACCTAATTTTCCCTTGTGCCTAGAAACCCAGCTCATACTAAAAACCTGCATTCACATACTAATTTTGCAAGCAAACCGTTTGGACATAGTGCTGTTCAATATTCCTAATATGTCAATGTCAAGGATAAAGTGCATTATTATTATTATTATTATTATTATTACTATTATCATATTGACTGTACAGATCTGGCAGTGCAGGAAGACTACATTAATAGACCCCATTCTATAGCTTATTTCTAAGCAATTTCCCAATGATGCTGTAACTCGAAGCCAGATACAAGCTTGAGATATGAACAACATATTAGCTTTTTTTTCCTATTATTTTGCATAACTGAGATCCAGTTAAACATTAGCCAGCTGTTTTATGATTTAGTTGGACATTTTTTTTTCTCCATTTGTTTTAGGAATGCTAACATAATTCTTGCTACTTTTTAAAAATGTATTATACAGTTTTGTTTCTTTCTATCCTATTTTTCTTCTATTTAATACTGCCACCTTCTTGAATTTTCTCCTCAATTATTTTACTCCCCTGATGACTCACCATAATATTGCCACATCTCTAGGACTGGCTAAAGTATAGGTTGTAAAGAACTTAGGTTGAAAAAAGAGTTTATGTTTAAACAGTTGCTTGGTTTTTGCTAATCTGTCCGAAACACACAGAAGGCATTCATTACTGTGAAATGTTTACAAAATAGATTAGCTCAATATATTCCTGTCTACAGCCTGCTTGAATTGCTTAGGACTTTACCAAAGGAAGAGATCTTTGTTGAGGAAGAATTTTATAGAACATATGAAGAAAGTTAAGAACTGATTTGCTTGAATTTGGAGATTTGCAAGACACCATCTCTACAGTGTCAGTAAAAGCATGCAAAACACATGCATTCCACATTGTCTCAGCATGGCCAAGGAAATGAACTAGTTAATAGACTCTGACCTACACTATCTCGTTTATTTATCAAAACGGTTCAGTAAATTGTGAAGTACGCTTTGCATAGGCCTGTGTAAATGTGCATATGAGTACTGAAAGCAGCTTAAAGACCAACAGATACTCAATATGTAATAAGAATTGAATGCATATGATCAGATGAAAGAATCCATTTGATATATCTATTATAATCCAAGGATTATACACTTTACACAATATAAACATATACATGTTTGTATACATATATATTATATTATATATATATTTAGTATATTATAATACATTATATAGTATAATATATATTCAACATATTCAATATATAATTATAGATATATATTTTTATATAAATATATTTTATGTATATAAAAATATACATGTTTATATTACACTATATATTTTACATTACAGCTTTACTGGAAAATTTCTGTCTCTTCTATTTGTATCAGATTCCCATTGGAATTAGAAACCACTCTTGATGCTCCTTTAGCGATACAGTGTTTATAGTAACTGTGAACTTTTCACTCATATAAAGACAGGCAAGAGAGGTTTTACATAAAATGCA
Source organism: Forpus xanthops (assembly GCA_032466535.1). Taxonomy (NCBI): domain Eukaryota; kingdom Metazoa; phylum Chordata; class Aves; order Psittaciformes; family Psittacidae; genus Forpus; species Forpus xanthops. The sequence continues at coordinate 31,876 of JASSUY010010103.1, read as the reverse complement.
CTAAATAAGACAGCAACCGAACTAACTAATAAACTAACACAATAAGATTAGTAATCATATGACTTTGTGTCTCTGTGCATGCGTATTTAAATTAAATCCTGTCTTGGAACAGAATATGGGTTGGCTCTCTATATATCTGCACAATAGGCTTTTTTTTCCCCTCACAAGATCTTGATCTACTGGGGAGCTGGTGAAGGAGAGATGGAAGAAGAGTCCATAGAGAGAAAGAGGTTTTACAGTGAATTACACTGTTTTAGAGTGCTAAACTATAGAAACCCCAATTGCATGTATAACACTTTCTGAACATTTCCAGGTGCTGTCTGGAAATAGTTAGCTCAGGCTGAATATATTTAGGTAAGTGCAACAAGCTTAATTTATTTGGATACATGGCAACTCCTAACCATATCACCTTTGACAAACCAAGCCATGCCTGTGCATTTAAAGCACATACACAAGCCAAAGGGACTGAGTATAATATCTACCAGTGATGTCTCCACCCAATTCCCGTGTAAGCTGACAGAAATACTGGGCTAAATTCTGGTATAATCTGGACCTTTAGACAAAGCCCAGCAGCTGTTTCTCTCAGGCTGCTGAGCATAACACACAGCACTTTCTATTCACATACCCATGCATCTGAGAAAAACTACACAGAACCAGTTCATTGAAAAACAAGCAAGCACATTTACTTTCTCTCTCCTTTTTTGGGTGCATTCACCCACCCAAAAGCCTTTGGGGAGGAATGAATAATGGTAAGAAGAACTAACTGAACATGCTGACAAAAAATTTCAGAGACTTATAGGAAACTCAGGCTTTTTTATTAATGGTAGCGTCAAGAAATCAATAAAGATTACATGTTTCTTCTGATAATATCTCAGATGACATTCCTCACTGGCAGCTTTCCATGTTACTTAACACAATTGGTGTGTACTTAGGTATCATGCCAGCAAAAAATAGTGAAACTCTTCAACACTACAACAAAAAAGCTTATTAACGTATGCATTATGCCCTGCAAAGACTGTAGGGGTTCAAAAAGCAGTATTCATCTTTATGTGGCTGCTTGCCAGCTCCCACATACACACATCAGCATGCCCCAGGAAGCAATCTAATCTTTCTTTTATTTTTTAATAGGCAGATGAGTTGCCAATAAATTGGCAGGAAGGACTGAATTGAAAAAAGTCAGCCTGCCTTTCTCGTTTTCACCCCACATGCACTTGCTACTTTGGATCTAAAAAGGAAACAAGAAATAATAAGATGTTTATCCTCTGGTTTTATGTAATTAATACAGAATTTCCCAGACAGTGTAATTGCTATAGTGACAAATATCAGAAGAGTATTACATGTTGACACCGGTTTTTGAGTTCAGCAGTTTGTGATACTATTGCTCACCAACAAAACAGCTGACATAAATGGCTAGCCTATTAACTCACCCTTGGAGGAAAGTGTCTTACAGACCAACCCTACTTGGCAAGAGGCATTTGCAAGTCTTACAATGCATTTAATAAATTCTCTAGTGCTTGCACATTCAATTTTCATCCTTTATTTTAATCTGTAGTGATTTCAGCAGCAATGTCCTGGGAACCACTTTGTTACAAAAACTCTAATAAAGAAAAAAGCAGGGTGACATTTAATTAACAAAATTAATTAGTGCTAAATAGTGAAAGAGCATTCTCTAGCCATTTATGAGACAACAGCTGAAAATGGAAGAATGCTGAGTATGACAGCTGGAAACTCTGCTCAATTAAAAGTTAAAATACATTGTGAGAATATGAGGAAAAAAACCAGTTTCTACGCTTAATTTCTTCATGACCTTAAACTTTTGTGATCAATGCAGATTTTCAACTTTTCTTGAGGGGACACCCTGACAATTCTCCACTAGAGGTACGATAACCTATATAGAGAATTTAAGATTGCTAATAATAACTTTGATTTCCTTCTGTGGCCCTTTAGAAAGTATCTGCAGGGCCTCCTCTCCTCGAAGGACTTTGTGGAACAGAGCTTGATATTCTAATCATGTAATTGAATCTGAAGTTTAATGAAAGTAAGAGCCGAAAAGAATCAGTTACATCCACCATTCTCACTAATTAGATATTGTATAGTTCTTGGATGACTTTAGTTTTATGAAACACCTAAAATTATGCTCTTAAATGGCAAAAAAGCAGCAAGTGTGTTTTATGGTAGAGATTCCTTTATTACTATTTTTAACTCACTTCTGTTTACTGCTTTTAATTCTCTACAACATAAAATTAGGGAATAAATCCTGCAGTTTAATCTTAGCCTATGGTTATTTTTTTTATAATTTCTTCTATTTCTGATTTTTGTACTAAATAATCTAAAGTCAACATGTTGCAAATTATTAAATTAATGACTTGCCCATATGTCATAATGATAAATGATCATAATACATACTGATCTGTTCAAAGACAAAGGGTTGAGTAGTCTCTACTCACACTGAAGTGTTTGCTCATGTGTTCTAGAATCTAGGCAACACAGGTTACCCAATTGTCCTTGAGCATTTATACAAACTTATCTCTTTCAAGATGTACTCACATTTTCTCTGTAAGTTTTGTCCTGCCTGGCTGGGCCTGTATCACTCTGACAGAGAGGTCTCCTGAGCCATTGTCCCACCGAGATACAGCAACACACCAGCCTGTACATACTCCTCATATGACCTGCTAATACCTCTGTGATTTAAACCCCAATATTTATCAGTTTGTTTTGCCCACTTCTGTTCACTACAGTCCATGGCAACACCAAGCATCTTTTACTTAAAACACGCCTGAATCCAAAATTGCTGTGCAAATTCTCTTTCTTAAGCTTTGCCTTTTTTTTCTACAATCAAGATGGATTTTATTTTTTTTTTTTCAAGATAATCTAATTATTTCCAATTTTCTGAAGCTCTGTTGTATAAACGGTCTTTTTAAAAAGTATGGATTTTACTTGAAGGAAAAGTAGAAGCCAAAAAGAATACTGAAAATATTCTCTGTAGAAAGGACACACAGTAGGTTGTTTAAACAAAAATCCAGTGTCTCAGTAGTATGCAACAATATTTACAGAAGGATTACCGAATTTATACAACAAGGGAAAAACACAGTGAGCTTGGGTGTTGGGGATTTTAGATAGCCACATGAAATATATATGCAATATTCCCAAGTGTGAGCTCTCACATGTTGATGACATGCCTTCCACAAGACAAATATAAAATCAGTTGAAAAGTAGTCAAGTAAATGGAGAGTAACATTCAAAAAAAAAAAAATATATGTAGCTTATGATTCAGCCCCCATGCAAAAATTATTGTCCAGAGTTAAAAAAGAAAGGTCATCTGAAGAATCTGATCCAGATGGCTTAAATCACATCATGCTTGTTGCCTTAAAATTTAGGTTTGGTTTTGTTTTTTTCTCTTTGATAATCTTTAATGAGAAGATAGAAGTATCTTCAGGACTTATATTTATTTGTTGACTAAAATGTTACATTTGACCTTCCACACACTTATGAACCTGTGAAACTTCATATTTTTAGTACAGTTAAATAGACAGAAGTAAGAATTATTCTACTGTTTTCAGGATAAGTATCTAAATGTAGATGTAGAGCCTAAGTAGCTAAAGGTTCCTATAACTTTCATCATCTTCAGTGGGAAGTACTCTAAAAAGTGAAAATATTGGCACATCTTAAAAAAATTTAAAAGTCAACAAAATAATATTGTACATGTAGATATGGTTTACATTTATACTGTTTTTACAATTCTGAGTTGTTCAAATCTTCAAAGTGGATATAAAGTCAAAATATAATGATTCTTGAAATCAGCGGGGCTCTTTCCACTGCCCTCAGGAGCAGTACTTTTAATTTGTCTACAAATCAATAACCTATTTTAATGTTAATACTATGCCACTTTGATTCCTTCAGAGAAATTCTCATTTTTCAAATACATTCTGTTCTGATACTGAAGAATGATACAAAAGCATTTTTCCGAGCATAAAGGTGATAATATTGGTAGATACACTATTACATTCTGAATCACGGTGGTGTTCTTACACATTCTCTAATGAGCACTTTTTCAAAAAACAGAAGTGAAATTTTCTTATTAAATGCCCATTTATTATTAAATGCACATCGGAAGATTCATTAATGAATATTGGAGAAATGTTAATAATGTATTTTCAATACTTCTTTTATCCTGAAAGAAATGTTTCCTAATTAAGTTCTGTGAGCCACCATATATATCCTCCCAAGTGCAATCATAATAATTTTCATAATAATTTAAGATTTACTGTGTTTTCAAAGGAGTAACACTACCGTTTCTAGAAAAACAAAAGTAAGAAAACATAACTCATATAGCTTTTCATTAAGTCAAACATTGGGATATCCAGACGTGGGGAAGAGAAGAGTTCATTTACACTCTGAGACCTGTGTTAAGGCTCATCTCATGCCTGCCATGAGTTCTGTGCTACAGGGATGTGTCTGTCAACCATCCAACAGCTACTTAGAAGTACAACCCTTGAGACCCTTGCTTAGGCCACATGAAAGCCCACAGGAAATGCAACATTCCTGAGAATGCTGCAGCAACAGGGTAAAAAAAAAAAAAAAAGTCCATTCACTGAATTACAGACCTTGTTACTACATGTTTAAGGCTGATGAGGAAGCTTGCTATCAAATATATGACAATTAGTTTATGAAAATTCCTACTAATGAAATTACACATGAACAGTGGGCATAAAGGTTAAACATTTGTGTTTAAATTTATAAATAGCAGCCAATTTTCCATTTAATAAACTACTTTCATATAAAGGATAGAAATAAATAAATCCTCTTCCAAATTAAGACCAAAAAAGTAAACTCGTTAAAATCTTAATGATTTTTGACTGAGAAATAATAAAATATAAATTTACCAAAATCATATGTAACCTACTGCCTTTGTCTGCCACAGGGTAAACCACTGTCCTGTCAACTGCTGATTTAAAGTGGCTTACAATTCACCTTGGTTTGCCTGCTGCCCACCAGTGACCTGAGATAGAAAAATGTGAGCATGTTTCTGTTAATCTGACCAGTAGAGCATGGTCAGGTTTTATTATGAAGATGATCAGGGGCTGGAGCACCTCCCGTATGAAGACAGGATGAGGAAGTTGGGGCTGTTCAGCCTGAAGAAGAGAAGGCTGCGTGGAGATCTCATAGAAGCCTTCCAGTATCTGAAGGGGGCCTATAGGGATGCTGGGGAGGGACTCTTCATGAGGGACTGTAGTGAGAGGACAAGGGGTAATGGGTTCAAACTTAAACAGGAGAAGTTTAGATTGGATATAAGGAAGAAATTCTTTACTGTGAGGGTGGTGAGGCACTGGAATGGGTTGCACAGAGAAGCTGTGAATTCTCCATCACTGGCAGTATTCAAGACTAGGTTGGAGAGAGCCTTGGGTGGTGTGGTTTAGTGTGAACTGTCCCTGCCCATGGCAGGGGGGGTTGGAACTAGGTGATCTTAAGGTCCTTTCCAACCCTAACTATTGATTCTATGATTCTATTTCTCCTGCTCATTGATGGTCAGCAAGGAATCTAAGAAAAATCACTTATCGGCTTGCACCTCCCAAAGTTTCTCATGTTGGTGGTTGCATAACACGTCTCAATGAAGTCAAGGAGCTGAAAGAAGCCCTAAATTTTCAGTGGCTTGGCTAGCAACTCCAACAGAAACCTGTAAATCCTCAGACATCCACCTCAGAAGCCCATATCCTGGGCTTAGCCAACTGAGAGCTTTGAAGGCGATTCAATCAATATTATCGAAGATGCTCCTCATAGTCCACCTTAATGTTCTGAAATTGAACTGAGCCTCTGCAATAATGAGAGTTTCACAACCATACCAATGGCTGGACAGACCTAGAATATATAGAATATACACCATGACAAAACTGTCCGATTTAATAGTGACTTTCAAAAAAATTCTATTTATATCACATTGTTTAAATTAATTATTGCTTAAATTGTTTTAAATTTATTGACATTTCAGAACTGTTTCAATGAAATACCAACTGAACCCCATTTTTCTTTTGTCCCAACTTATAATCTAAAAATGGAGCAATGACTTTGATCATTATAAAGCCAATTCAATCAAATCCCTCAGTAAATCTTTCAAAATTAATCCAGTAACTCAAGGTCTTGTGTTTTGTTTGCTTTGTGTTTTTTTTTAAACATAAGAAACAGATGACTTTGTAGGATAACCTCTGTGAGTGTAAGATCCTGACACAGTTTTAGACAGGCACTTAGTGGTAGCAATGAATTGGTGACCATTGCTGGAAAGAAAACTGCAATGAGACTTAAACCCAAATGTGCCTTTTCTTCCCCTCCACAGGAACCAAAGTGTACTGAAGTCTGACTCCAGTTGATTGGTTTTCTTTAATGAATCCTAAGTCAGCCACCTCTAATTTGGAGGTTTAGAGCTGGAAGTATTAACCCAGTAATTCTGGATTACTGATTGGTAAGAAACTCAATACCCATTTAAAAACAGTGCCTCTTGGCACCCATCAAAGGATTCAAAATCACTTTGATGGTGCCATCTCTGTAGCCCACACCTTATCAGACAGGTTTTCAGTGGGCATAGAGTCTGCCACTGAAAGGTATTAGCCCACTGCTACTTTCTTAACCAGTTAATTACATTGGCTTAAGGCTACCTTTGGGTTCTTTTGTCAAAGCTAAATTTAGCAAAATTTGGGATGTGAATATATTTTACTTTAGCTCTGTTTATCTGACTGACTGCTCCCTTAGAGACTTATCTGAGAAGCTTTCCATCCTTCTCTTTGCCTTTGATCAAAGGCTGTCAGAATTTGCTTCATTTACATTTCAGACCCACTGATTAAAACCATGTCCTTTGGGTTATGAAGTATTGTCGGATGACAGAACTAAGACAAACTATTCAAACTTCCTCATTGCATTGTATTCTTTCCAGATTTTTATCACCCTGCTATTATGTCCTTCCTGTGTCTGCATGCCTGTTTGGGAAAGGAACTTTCTAGCTGCAGAAGTACTGTCAATCTCTGGGTTTTAGGACAATAAATGACGCTTGGTCCTAGGAATATCATTACTATTAAAAGCATTCTTAGTGTAAAGGTAACCTGCTAACTGCTGGGAGAATAATGCTTTTTCAAATGTTCTTCTACATGTACAGTAATACCTCTTTTTGTGGAAGCCTATGAACAGCACACAACAACTACAGCAGTTCAATTTAGAAGGGCTCAGCTCCTTGCAACAGATAGTTACAAAGCCATTCAGTCATAATAAAATCTGTAATGAGAATAGTTCTTTGGTTGGTCCTACAGCATGTTATTTGTTTTATGTTGTTTGCAGCAAACAAGGTTCATGACATGACATTTCATCAACTAGATCTGTATCCCTTGATAACGTTTTAAAATCTTGGGCTTTCACCAGAATTCCCTTTTCTTGAGAAAGGTTCAGTTAGGCCCCCATTAAACTCATATGATGTCACAGACCACTGATAGAATAAATCTCTGAAGACTGATTTGGCTTTGTTCTTTGCTTTCCTCCATTTTCTGGAGCAAGTGTTTTCCACTAAGATCCTTACTCTTTCACTAGCTTTGACAACTGATACCTTGGGGATAATGAGCATAAAGATGGGGAAAAAGACATAAGTACAGTCTCTCCTACAGCACAGGTAGATGAATTGGACAGGCAAATGTTTGACTAAAAAAAAATTATGAGCATTTGCTGCCATTACCACCACTGCTATGCATTGTAACTTGGATTTTTAAGACTCTTTTTCAGAAGTCACTTAGGCACTCAATTCCGTCAACCTCTGCATCAACTTTAAGGTTACCATAGCCAGAAAAATTATATGATTAATTGGTACGCATTGTGAAAATCTGCTCAAGGAGAAAAATTTACTACCAGGAATGAGACTAAAATCTCTCCAAATCTATTATATTCTAAATTTTCCTGGTATATTTTTTAATCATCATTTTTATTTTATCCCTTCAAGAATTTTTTATCTTCCTACAAGTAGTCCTTGTTGATAAATATGATGAAATTTCAAATTGATTTACTTCAGGTATGGAGAGTGAATACTGAATCTGTCTTTTGTATTACAAAAATAATAATCTTTTGACTCACATGTCAGGAGATAGGGTGACTGCTTGCCAAATATGTTCTTTAAGACTTTTAAATACTTTCACATGTTAACTGACATTAATAAAATTCATTAAAGTCCTCCATAATGTACACTGCAGATGCAAGGAACTAAATATGAGTTTTGACGTTGCTTTTCTTGCTTCTTAGATAAAAGGGAAAATGTTTTTATTACCTCTTTTTTTAAGAGCTCCCTACTAGGGAGTCATTTGAGGGCTCCTTTCATTCCTTCTTTACTCTAAATTTGTGCTTCTATATTACAGACAAAATAACCATTTAAATAAAGAAATAATAATCATAATAACTATGGATAAACTATTACAGGGAAATATTTTCATAATGTAAGAATTTACAAGAAGAACAACATATTCATATTGTAATATGCTGCTAAAGTGTGACTGCTACACAGTATGCACAATAACATACCTGTTTACATCCTTAGCATCATCTTGTATTTAAAAGGACAGAGGGTTTGCTACCAGTGAATGCAAGTGAGAAACATAGAAATTAGATAATTTTTACATTGCAGGTTCTAAACACACTAGTCTGCTCAAAATTTATTGAGTAGTAAAGAAAAACACACTATTCTTGAAAAATAATTGTTCAGCTTTCAAAGATGAGGAAAGGCTGTCTCCCAAATCTAGAGCCAAAGACTATGGTTCTATTTGGAGATTACCATATGTACCCTTTGGACTCTAAAAAGCTATGGGCCTTTCAATTTGGGGGATATTTCATATCTCGTGCTCTTTTGTTTCCCTCAAATACCTGGAGCATTTCACTCTATTGCACAGAGATATTTATTTTATTCTGGTAACTGTAAGAAATGGAAAAAAGAAGACTGTCCATGAAACCATAAGTACATGTGTATGAATACTATTGATACCAATTCATTCTTTCTTCACAGAGAAGGGAACAATGTGAAACAATACCCAAGAATAAGCTGTAACTGCTGTTGACAAAATGGATAAGACCTCATTTAACCAATACTAAGAACAGTTTAACCAGCAATATGTGCTGCCATGCAACTTTATCAGACTACAACATTTAAAAAGTGACACCCAAATGAATGCAGGGTGTAGATGGCCCTGTTTGGAGTAGTTCTGACCTGGTGAGGAAGTCTTGCTGCATCTTTTTTCTTTTGAATGGGTCAAGTCTATGTGTCAAGTATGAGCAACAGTAAACATATATATATGATTCCACATTTTGATCACAGGCAGTCAGCTATTATTATTTTTTTCAATTATTTTAATCTAGATTCATAATAAAAATTACCAATGGAATATGCTCACAGTACAAAACAGTACACAGAAGCTGACAATAACAGAGGGTTGAAAAGATACTTTCACTCTAATGTATAGATTAGATCATTAAATGAATGATATAAATATTTATAAAATATAAACTTGCATTCTGTCTCAGTTTATACAAGTATAAAGGTTCCACCCACTAGAAGACACCGAGCTAATTTCATTCATCATAGTCTTGCAGTTTCATTGACCAATCAAAAGTAAAATGATGCTTAATAGGCAACAATGCATGATATCATTAACATGTAAAATTATGCTTCTCGTTCTCACTTCAAACCCTTTTTCATGTTTCTTACTATCATGCTAAAACGGAATTTAGTTAAAACAAAATCCTTTTAAATGAAAAATGCTCTCAGGCTTATCAGGTGAAAAGGGTGCGGGTCTTGTACGAGTGACTGAAGAAATTGCACTTCTTGCCTACTTCCCCCACCCTGAGAATAAATTCATACTGTTTTAAAATGTTGCAGATTTTGTTTGCCTTAAAGTAGCTGCTTTAAGCAGGTGATGTGTGCCAGTTCAAGAAGCAGCAAGTGAACCAAAAATCCCTAGGCAGCGCAGATATTCAAGAACTTGAGTAATAAGCTTCAGTCACATAAGCTTTGACAAATCGAAGGAAAGATTTCCTGAGCTTAAAGGCACTTTCCAAAATATTTTTTGTTTCTATTTTTCATAAATTCCTCATTTTTAAAATACTCTAATTAAAAATGGAATTTCTTTTACATTGTTAAACTGTGTTTGTGTATCATTACAACTGAAGCAGATGCTACAGCATTTAAAAGAGTTTCGAAGACTTTCAAGTGCCCATCTTACTATTTTCTCCTAGTAAATCATAATCTATAACATACAGCAGAGATAATTCAAGGAAAGTACAACATCCCTGCTGTACTGCAGAATCTCTATTAACCTGTATCTCTCTTCTATTTACTGAGTTCTTGATTAAACCAAGGGCTTTTGGAATCCCCAACAATAAATTACATGGCAAGAGTCTTGTATCCATGCATGCAACACAATGCATGCCTGAGAAACTACATAGGAAAACAAAGTTGTGGTGTGCAAACCTGCCCCTGTTTCATGCATTGTTGGAATGAAATAAACTGCTTATCTTGAGGTTTCCTTACTATGCTATGAACTCCTTTTTGCAAAGAAGTTCACAAAATATTTTTAATGGTAACTTCAGAAAATTACTTTCAATAAAAACATCTGGAAAAGTAGGCCATCTTTCATTCTGGAAAATACAGTCATGTTCCTCAAGTGCAAGTATGTTTGGTTACATGGTTCAGTTCCTAGTAATATTTTCTTCAGTTTGATTTGTTAAAGAAGAAACATCCTACTTAGAATTAAACTGTAATGATGAAGGGATGTCTCAACATAACTATACCTTCTAATGTACAAATTACAAACATAAGATTTCAATTGCAAGCAGGTAACAGAATTAAAGCAATTGGCTTTAAATATTAACAGAAAATAAAAAAAAAAAATCATAGAGTGTAGACACAAGAACCAGAAAGAATCATATTTGCCTAGGGTTAAATCATAGACTACTTTTTTTTCATAATGTTTAAAAAATGGTCTCCATTAATTCACTCATTTATGGAATTTTCTCAGGTTTACATTTTGTTTCTAATGCACACTACCCGATGGGATGCTTGGTTTTTCCTTTCCACAAGAAGCAAGCCAGAACATTGCCTCAGCTCAGCACAATTTGCTCTAAGATCAAAGTGGAGGACCATTTGATTTGCTAGAAAGCTTTTGTTTGTAGTGATTTTGGTCTGTGAGTTTAGTTTGAATTGAAATTAAAGGAAATTTGAGAAAATTATTATATTCAGTCTTGAAAGGAAAAAATTAAGACAAAAGAGGTCACACATTAAAGTTTACTCTGACAAAGGTGGTAGTAAATTGCTTTCTATATCCATTGTGAATAAGGTGAAAGAAGCAATGTGTATCAAATGCAGCAATGAAGGTTTAAGCTAGATGTTATGAAAAAAAATACCATTGAGAGGATAAAGGAACCAAGTTGGCTAAGAAAGTGGAGGAATTCAGATTTTCAAGGGCTGGTTAGACTAGCATCAGCCAAGAATACTTCAGCTATAACTGCTTCTGTCCTGAGGCAAACAAATACACTAAGAGACAAGGTAAGGTCCTGTTCAGCCTTATTCTTGCTTTTACAGTCTTCCTGAAGTGAAAAATATTTTTATTTGAATACTTGTAAGATTCAGTGTCTTAGAAAAATATGAAATATTCGATTTTTTTGAAATAGATTTCAAAATTATCAGTTAGATAATCACATAAAAGAGCCCTAATCAGGGGTTCACTAAAGGTTTTTGTTGTGAATGAAGCCCCATTTTTCAAACAAATAGTTTTGCTTAGATAGTTCTGAAACCAAGTTACCTGTTCATTAATTCTTTCCCAGACAGTTTCTAAAATCTGTATCACAGGTTTCCTTGGTAACAACAGCCAGCATAATATTCTATGATACCTAGTCATTAAACTGCACAAAAGCATGAATCCTGAACCTCTATGTCCATCTAGGAGAATAAGGAGAAGATAGAGGCAAGCATATTTCCCCACTTACAAATGATCCTGCACCAAGTACCTGTCAAATGCAGATGATGAGGATGGTGACTGCATCCTGTAGCAGACTGGACACATGGATAGACTCATCTGGGATTTACCACTGACATTTCAGCTGTGAGAGCTGGAACTCCAGGCAAACACAGCTCCAACTTTTGAAGTAAACTATTTATGCCAACTGGCAAGGCTTTTGCTGCCCTGCAAACACTTAATCCAGCCAATATTTATCAGAGAAAAAGAAAAATACTTTCATTTTTTATCTTTACACTTTATAGCCTCATAATTATTATCTTTTATTAAGGAACAGCCTAAAATTTCAGCCATTATGAGCTGTTTTGTGCTGAATAAATACCTGAAAAAAAATTACTATCTAGCTCTACTAACTTAAATCCCAGATCTGGTTCTTTATTTACTTCAGTCACTCACAATGATAATTGACTTATTTGTAAGTCAACTAAACCATTGTAATAGGTGGTTCATGACCTGATAGTAGAGCCAGCACCTTCAAGATGATGGAAATCTCTTTTCTGAGAGTAAAGTAGGCCAGTATCTACAACGCCAGGAATCTGAGAAAGACTATGCTAAATAAGAAAACCCATGCAATGGAAGATGGCTCTTAGCTACAGGGCAAGGGCAATGTCCCCATTGATTTTAGGTAAGAACATATAAAGTGACCAACCACAGTTGGCACAAAGGAAGATGAACTTCTCTTAACAATAAGAAAGGGAGAGGGTGATCTTTGTTATTGATAAACAGCTACATCAGCTAAGAGAATCAACTGGCTGTGTAACTCTTTGTTCCTGAGTTATTCAAATGAATGCAAATATACATCTTCCTGAGACAGCTAGACCAATCTGGGGAAGTATGTGTGGTTTAGCCAGGTATTATGAGTATGAAAACTGAAAAAGGAACAAATAAATATATCTTGTGCTGTACATTAAACCTTCAATATAGCTTATGTCTAGTAGAACATGATCAGAGGGCACTGGATTCAGGACAAGAAAGGTTATTTTACCATGAAAGCATGGTGATCTGAATAAACACATTCAGTTTGTTTTTCCTATCGTGGTTTTGGAGCTGTGGAAGTATTCAGCATCAGGTATCAACTCCGTTACCATACACTTCAAAAAGTCCATACTAAATGTTGTGTAAAACTGAAGATTTTTCTACAGCAATGTCAATTCTCAAATAAATCTGCTTCTCCAATAAAACAGAACATCCTGGGATACAAAGAGTGGGGACTCCTTAGCTTGATTCTTTCCACGCTGCTGATTTCAACAGAAATATGCATGCCATTCCATTGCTGAAACACTGCACTTAGCAACGAAGTTAAGAGAGATTAAGGGGAATCTTCTCAATCTCCAATTAAATACATTTAAATGTACACTTCACACAGTGTATTGCCAGGCAAAAACCTGGAATTGTCAACAGCTGAAAAAAGCACTCCCGGTTTCTTTTATTCATTTTCCATGGACGCAATCAGATTTCAAAGAGCAAATATGAACTGATGCTAGATTTTGTCTTTTTTTTTCCTCAGATATTGCTTCTTTCATATTCAAGTTTGCACAATGAATAGCAATTTCGACTCATTACTGTCTCAGCTGCTGTGGCCTATATTATTCTTTAACTTCAAAATTATGTTACCTTCTTTTCAATGCCATTCCTAACCATGGATACAGAACATGTCAAACTGCTTTATGCCTGGACACTTGCTTCATGAGTGAGCTATTTTCCCAAGCATGTATGGCAGCATAACATGTAATGTTTTAAAACATGGAAGAAAAAAAAAATGAAATTAATTTGATTTAATTTTTCTAGAGTTTAAGTAACATTAACCTCATATCTACATATATACCCTAAACAGGTGATCCTTCATCAATTTCCTAGAAGATGAAATGGCACCAAAGAAGAAGAGAAGATGATAGTTATTTTTTGAGCATACACTGATCACATCTCAGTAAATTGCATCAGTTATTCAAACTTATAATTCATTCAAACTCTGCTAATATAGAGACAAACATGTCTCGAATTACCTCAGTAATCCTGCATAAAAATGGGTTTGTTCACTATGTTTAACTGACATGAGATTAATGGGGAGGAATTATTGATCGGAATGAACCCAATAATCTTAGGAGAATTAAAAAAAACTAGAGACAAAGCATATTCCCTGAAAAGGGGAATTAGGAGCAGACATAAGGAAAGAAAGGAACCTTTTCCTGAAAATATCTTTTGCATCACATCTTGGGGAGGTGGGAGGGGGGGACGACATCTGTTTGAAGTTTGAAGGCAAAGAAGGATCATTGTGCTTTGATAAAATAGGGAAAAAAAAAAAAAAAATCACACTTCAACTTCCTTGGTCAGCAGGAGCAGGTGGTTGGCTCCAACAAGATACCAGACTTTGCTTTCTCACTTCTCCTGGAATAAAAAAGCTCTTCAGTCACACAGATCAGACCTCTTACCCTTGCTTTACATCTTTCAAAGCTTCACAAATGGCTAATCAGAAAACAATAGGAAACTGAATTGACACAAGATATTCCATAATGTTTATTGGACTATTCTTGCCAAGCTTACAGAGTTAAGACCTGAAAGGAAGCGTAGCACAAATGTTAACCCTGGGACAAGTGATATTTTTGGATACTGCCTATCAGCTTCATTACCAACCTAGTATTTTGTTTTGATTCAAAATGTCTTTAAGCTATCACTCTCATAAATAACTCCTGATAAAAGCAGTTTTGAAATGATGGTTAGTAATAGGTGAAAGACTCAGGGAAGGTGATGGTGGCTGTCAGATCTGACAGGGCAAAGAAGATCTTCACTTATATTTGCAGGTACGGAAAACAGGTATTTCAATTTAAACAATCGTTTTTGGTGGCCCTTTTGATGACTTCAAAATTAATGAACTTGTACTGAAAGCCATCAGGAGACAACTCCACACATACTCTGAAAATGGCAGATGTGCAGTTTTCAGAAGCAGCAATATGCTTGATATTGAAATACTCGGAAGTTGTTCAAGCTGTGAGAAGGCCTAGGAGGAATGACAAGAAACCTCAAGTAGCTGATCAAATAGACTAAAATTTTTTTCTCATTGTCAAGAATCTGAAGGTGGCAACTGTTTAAACACATTGAGTTTATTTGTTCCTTCAACAGCAAAATGGTACTAACCTGGCTAGACTTTAAGCAAAGATTAATTCCCCATAGTGTCAAGGAGCTCTCACACAAGAAATGGAATTTATTGTCTGCTTATGTTCATCTCATCATAAGGGTCCTAAAGAAATCTATGAATGACAATGTACACCAAAATGTATGCCTTTCTGGTTACAGATATATCTACTAATGTCTAGATTTGGTTTTGACAAACATTTAAAGAGGTAAGTAACTAGTTGAACAGGTACATAAAGCGCATTAAATGACGTGGTTATAATTTTATGTAAGCAGCTTATATGATCTTATGTACTTAAAGAAGGGAAATATGCAATGACTGGATGAAGCTGATAGGCAAAAAAAGCCCTGAAAGTATACTTGTATAACTGTGAGAACTGCAACTCACAAAGATATTAAGGATCAGTAAGTTCTGATTAGAAACAGCATTACTATGTTTTGAAATACTTAGGAGAGCACATGAAAGGTAATCCTTGAACCAGCTGGAAGAGATGAGACTGAGGAGACTGAGAAGTACACGGCAGCACTGTTCACCATGGAAGGGAGTTACTGTTCTCCCAGTGCAGCTTGACAGAGCTTTTCAGGAAAGATGAAAAATGTTTTTTTCCAACACAGAATAATATTAGTTAAGGAACCATGAATAATGAATCAGAAAGAAATTATGTAAGAGACTGATGGTGTTTGGGGCGATGTAAGCAAGCCAGGTTCAGTACTATGTCCAACACAAGCAAAATGGTCTTGAAAAAATTAATGGAATTATGGTGTTTACACAAGTTAGTAATTATTTTAAGAGAGATCTATAATTTAATCTATATAACATTTTATCTATTTAATATTTATGGGAAACAGATATGTATGCAACTCCATTGTTCTGCCTTTATAAAACTGCTACTTACAGCTTAAGCTACATTTTAGTGTCTCTTACACTTATCTTCGTGTCTTGAAAATATGACTGGACAAAGAACAGGGAGATTGGTAACATGAGTTTTTATGAATCTGAATATGCTAAGGTTGATGATCTCCACATTTTCATCATTAGTAGCTGCGTTTTCTAAAGCTGAAATATGTTCCCAGCTATGCCGTTATCATAACTGTGTGACAACATACCTTTGGATACCATTTGTTCCCATCTGCTAATTCATTTTCCATGGAACTTCATAGAAGCCTAAAGCTCAAATACCATTCAAGTGGATTCTTCCTCCCCTCCGGCTGGTAGTGTCACTGTTACAATTTATATTACAGTACACTGAGTAGATAGAGGTTCTAACCCGCTATTTTCTTCCTTTTTTATTCACATTTGCTGTCTCACTTACTTACTCTAGCAAATAAAATTGCAATACTCTTAACCATTGAATTTCCAAGCATGTTTAAACCATCTCCTCTCCCCCCAATTAAGAACCTTCTAAATAAAAATCTCTCCTTTAAAAGTTTCGTGTTTCTCATCTTTCTGTGGGCATCATTAAGTTGTATCTGAGCTAAATATTTTTATTAAAACCAGTAAACATGTCCCCAAAATCTGTTTCATGTTGTACTTTTCTAGCTTGCATATAGTAAGAGGGCACCTATAGACAATTCTGTACTAAGTGACTACAGACATAGTAGTTAATGACTGATATTCCTACTTATTACAGATATACCAGATGACTATTACCCTTCCTTTCACTCTGTTATTAATGGCCTGATTAGGGATGCAAATCAATGTCCACTATGTAAAATGGAAAACACAAAAATCAATGCATGTCCTGTTGTGTGTGGTTTAGATTCAGATTTTTTTCAAAGTGTCACAGGTTCAAACCAAGCTTGAATACTAAATTAACTTTAGTTGTTTGATTACTTATTATTTTTGGCTCTTCTGGAGATTTTTTTTAAGATTAAATTTTAAAGTATTAGTTTAAAAATACAGACAAAGAAAGAAGTTCTGCAAAATAAGCTCATAAATACAATTTATAAAGGCAAAGTAAATCATCCAAAAGTAAAGCCAAAGAAAATCAAGGGTTTGGCTGAAAAAAAATCCCATTATGATCCTGGTTTTAAATATATTGCTTCAGTCAAAAAAAGAAAAACAAAAACAAAAACCAAAAAAGATAAAAAGTTAAACCCAACTTCCAAAATTCTAAAGCTAAAACGTTCCCTCCATTTATACATCAGCATCAAAGCCAGTCTTCTGCCCAGTGTCATGCTTTTAGTCACTGAACGAGTATGCCTGTATTTCTCACATATGATCCGAGACCTTTGCAGCTCTAAATGGTACGATGTACATTCTTTTCATTTTCTGTGATGCTTTTTTTAGCACTAGGAGACACCTGGGATTGCACCCCTTTTTTAAATGTTCCACAATCAGAGGTGTAGTGATGTTGAAATATAACCTTTCAGGTCCTCAACTGAACTGATGGTCAAGTTACAGCGCTCAAATCCTTCTCCAGAATGCTTCAGATCATTTACTCATTGAAATGCAGCCCTCCTCAAATCTTGTTATAGCAATTTCATCTCATTTAACCAGCAAAATGATGAGGAATCATTTAAAACAATAGCTGATTTGAATATTTGCTAAGTAAAATACTTTAATTTCAAGCAAGTTTTGTATGTTTTCCTTTTCATGTTCTGTGATCCTTGGTCACAGCTGGGATTAGGGAAGGAGATGCTAAAATACTGCACATTTTCTTATAAGGTCCACTGAAAATATTGAGAAGACAAAGTGTTTCAGTGTTGTGCTTATCAAGTACTAAAAAGATTGAGGTTCTCACATGAGATAGATGAACACCCACAAAATAGAACAAATCAGAACTATTAAATTACTTACTGTAAATCTTTTAAAAGCAATCCTGGAACCGATATTTCTCTATTGGGTGAGAACTTTCCTTAAAAATAACTTCTGTACTTCAACAGAAACATGTACTTCATTTTCATAGCACTTTAAGAGAGCTATACTTTTATTATTTATCAGCTTTACCTTTCTTCCTTTTTTTCAAGTTAAAGTCCTTGAATTTTTATATAACCACAAATGCTTAGCTGAAAAATGAATGCTATATAAATTACATATAAATCTACAAATATATGTAAATACATGCATGTGCGTTTTGCATGCATGTATGTATTTGCCCTTTTAGTACTCTACAGAACTCTTATGACTAAATAATGCCTAATCTGTGAATAAAATTTGTTAGCAACTGGAATATAAAGCGGTGTGGAAGTATAAGCATCATGCCATTGATCTTTTAATCTCATTTTCCTACTGCTAGCATAGCTAGAAAGAAAGAGAGAAACAAGAAACAGACCAAAAGACAAAAAGAGAAGAAATTATGAAATGTCTGTGATTTATCCTAGGATACTATGCAATTATTTATGGCAGTAAAATCATAGAGGAAGTCTAACCTAGAGCTATGGAATATATCATGTGTATCCAACACATCTATTCCTTTATCCACAGCAATATCATTTAATAACATATAAAATACAGAGTTTCTGAATATAAATATTTCATTCTCTCTTGCACTTATCTTAATAAAATCATCAGTATTACCATTCAAAAAAAAGCTAATTCGCTGGGAGATCTTGGTGGATATTTTATGGCAATCTGAATAAAGGATCAATCACCAGATCCAGTAGGAAAGAAATTTTGTAACTGCTCTTTACTGAATAGTTAAACAGAAGTAGGCCTAGTATTTAAACGTTACTAAGACAGAATGATAGCAGTCTTCAGGTGAACCTGTGAGCCGTTTTCTCACACTTGAGAATTGACAGCAGCTCTTCTTTTGGATCATCTTTTGGAGATGACAGCCAGATTGCATTTTCCTCCTTTTTTCATTCTTCCCTTCATGTACAATTTTTCATTTCCCTTTTGCTTACTTTTCTGATAGCTGAGTGTGCATTGATACAATCACTACTTCACATATTAGTTTTTGAATGGTGGAAAAAGCGTTGTACATTACTGTTTATTTTGCTTGAATAGTCTCTCTTTAGCTGCCTCATAGTCAATAAAATTGTATGAAGACATACCTAGTTCCCTCCTAATTCCATAGAGGTTTGAGGAAATTCCATTAGGAGCCATACTGTATTTAGGAACCAGCAGAATTTTCAAAGGCTTTTTATTAGCTTAGCTCTATTCACTTCAGTAGAATCATTCCTGACTCCCAAATGCAAGAAGAAAATGATGCCACTTTATCTAAAATCTCAGTTCCTAAAAATTAGCATTGAGGTTATATATATAAGCTGCTGAATGTACTGCAACACAACCCCTTTATTTCATGGACTATAAAGCTTGAGAAATACAGACATCCACAAGCTATGAAGCAAAGGCTCATAAAAATGCCATGAAAAGTGTAATTATCCACTAGGTTGAGTCTTCAAACTATGCCTGGAATGAATTGAACTGGGGGATTTAGTTGAAAAGCCAAAGCCTTTGCAGATCACACTAACAGTAGACAAAAATGAAAAGATACATGAAATAACAGAATCAGTAGGACTCTCTGAATTTAATAAAGTAACTAAACACACTCAAATAATTCCATGCAACAGAATATAAGAAAAGTAGTGGAACTTTCCACTAGCTGGGTGCCAATGACTCAATAAACAATGGATTTAATTAAGGAAAATTACCCCTACCAAATATCTGATAATGGATACTTGTCACTTCTAGCACTCCTCCCTAAAGCTAACCAGGAATATTGTTTGAAGGATGTGAATGGATTACACAATGAACTGCAAGATGATTTTCTTTTGTATCAGAAAGTAGATTCATTATCATAGTATTTTCAAAGAGTAGAAGTTACTCACTAAACTTTAATATTTTCCTACCACTAAGGCATCTATTCTTAGTATTTTTTTATTACTATTCAATTAGACATTTAACGAAACTAGTGAAATGTTATTTTAATGATTTCAGCCCCCTAAAACATCTTCTGTCTCTCATATCTCCATAATTTAAATGTTCTCTGTCTGTCCTGTTAACTGAATAGATCCCAAAGACATGATTGCCTAGGAATTCATTTTCCTTTATCTATTCTTTATAGACTTGCCTGCCAGAATCTATCTTCACACTATTACCTATTTCTAAATTTCTCTTGAAAATAAGGACTAGACAAACTTGTCTGACATTGCATTATTCTGCTAACATTTCCCTTTATATCTCACACCAAGAAAGTCTTCGGTTCAACTAGAAGAAGAGTATTAATGCCTCATAGAATTTTTTACATAAAGTTTTCATGTCCTCTTCATAGTTTCAAAGCTGTTCCTGAGGGCTCATCTAATTAGAGACATATAAAGTACAATTGATAGAAGTTCTATAATACAATTCTGATTGCATCCAGCTGATAAAAATGAACAGACTTTTCAGCCTTTAACAAATGATGAGAATTCTACAGCTGAGTAGTAGGTATCAGGTTTCTTTTATTGCATCTGAGTAACTCAGAATACCTGTCTAAAGCATATAGTTCAGAGTTTCTTCTGAGTGTAACATAATGAAATGTACTCTTGGAAACAGTAGTTGGCTAGACTGGGTAAACTTTATTCCTTCACTAAGGACTTACATGACTTGTCACATCAAAAAATTAAATTCTACTGAAAGCAATGGTCCAAAAAAATGTACAGTCCAGTGTAAAATGACAGCTTTTCTATGCACATATATATTTGAGCAATATAGATGTCTTATAAATAAGTACAGAATTCTGTACCCATCCAAGTGCTCATGCAGCTTGATCTCTAACGCGTAAGATTCTCTATGCGCATAAAATAATTTTCATTGGACTGTTCTTCTTACGGATATTTCCACCTGAATATGTACTACAGAGTTTAGCAACTACAGAAATTATGTACTAATGTAATTGTTTAATGCAGCCAAGTGCCAGGCTTGTTGCCTTACCTCCATATTTTTAACTTATTACCAGCAAGCAGTGCCAGCTGTTAAAGAAACATGATTTTGATAGTAGAGAAGATAACAGAGAGAAAGAAACTGATCTAAAATCCACTCAGATCAGAAAACAAAAGTTTACATTTGTAATTAATCTAAACCAGGTAAACTAGGAACTAAAAAGCAGAGTCAACAGTGCATATAACTCATGGTATCAATACCTGACACTGAATTTGATTCAAATGAGGCAGATAAAACCTGAACAGTACTTTTTTGGGGAGAACACACACACATGACCACATACATGCAATCTCAGTCTAAGTGCCCCTCCTTCAAAAGGAAGTGCATGCATCTCACAGAGTAAAGGCAATCATAGATGCAAAATAAGATAACCCAGCACATCATGCCATTCCAATTCCTGTCCAATGGAGCATAATCTGATTTGCAGTATTTTAAACTACATCCTGATTGGATTACTAATGAAGGCTGGCAATTCTGAGGAGTTTACCAATTGCTGACAGTTACTGCGAAGCAGCTGGGCAACTACTTTTAAATTGAGAGAGAATGTAAAATATATTTACAGCTTTCTACAAAGATGGGCCAGATGGTCCCATAGAAATTGGAAAATGAAGGAAGCATTACTGAATCACCCAAGAAACCAAAAATCTTTTAGTGGGTAGCTCAGTCCATTAAAAAGAAAAATCACCCCAAACCAAACACTACCCAACTCTTCATAAAGTGCTGTTTTGCCTACTGTAATTTAAGTGCACTTATATGCATATCGTATTTCTAAATAATCAAAGTGAACCACAATTTTGTAACACATGAAATTTGCTTTTGTCATGTTAATAGCATATTCCATTACCAGATGAGATATAAACCTGATTTTTTTTTTAAAGTACACTACTAAAAGTCTGAACTAGAACCTCTTTAGGTTTAGCACATGCATAGGAATCCTCAGTGACAAGGGAGTCTGAAAGGGACAGTCTGTCCAAGAGAAACATTTCTAGAAAGGGTTCTGGACTTCATAGAAAAAGTGCTTTCTGATGATAACTTACACTTCTGAGTTGCCTCTGGGATAAAAGAAAACAAGACTTGAAAGTTCTTATAAGTTGAATTTCAGGGAGAGAAGACTTTCCCAACTTCCTAGCCCATACAGCTCAATAACCCATGCTTGCTTTCTCAAAGGGTCTTATTCTCCAGGACAGTTTTCAGGAACTAATCCCTCCAATGACAGAGAAATTCCCG
This sequence comes from Forpus xanthops, assembly GCA_032466535.1. Lineage (NCBI taxonomy): Eukaryota > Metazoa > Chordata > Aves > Psittaciformes > Psittacidae > Forpus > Forpus xanthops. Next base: position 9,631 of record JASSUY010010103.1, on the reverse strand, counting down.
TAATACTTCAGTATTGCACAACTAATTGCGGTTTGCTATTAAATTCATCACTGTTAAATGTTTTCCAACTTTTTTGTTTTTCTTTCTCTTCAGGGAAAAATGCATCTCCTCTGTCAATCTATTAAATGACCAATAAATTAGATTGAAAAAAAAGCAGTATCACTATGTATTGAATAAGAATTGCACAATTTTAAGAAGCTAATGAAATGAGCAGTTAGCCTTGATAACACACTATTACAGAAGCTCTTGATGTCTTCTGAAGTTAAGTGCCAATGATCAAGCTCCATGCTGCTATTTTATTTGGTAAAAATTAAACACAAACCATTTCTATACTTGCAGATTACAGTACTAAAGTTTATCAGTTACAGACGCATAACTGGAGCTTATGTGTTATTTAAACGCTATCCTCTTTCATGCCTGTTTAAGATAGACTTAACTTGAATTTAACTATTTAAAGCACATTGATCTATTGTTTCATATATAAGGGAAAAGATGTTGGAGGTTTTTCATTTGCTTATTTTTTCCATTTATGTGTTTTGATTATATGTCAAATGAGCTTTTGAGTTGAATTTAACCTTCAGGCAGTTGACAGACTACTCTTTTCAGACGTATCTGTATGGCATCTTCTGATGAAAATTGCCATAACTGAGACAAGGATTACTCAGTCCTGTTTAGCTTTGTTACAGTACTTGTACCATTTTGTGCTCTAACGGCCATCTCCAGCAGTCTGGAAAACACAGGCTTTGTTCTAACTCTTATGACCCATCTAAACCCAAAAGAATCCAATTTTCATTTTATATAACCACAAACTCACTGTTTGGCGATGCTCCTTCAACTGGCAACTGTGTGCCGCCAATTGGAAATACTATTTTTGAAATGTGTGTTACATCAACCAGTTAACTGTAAGAGCAGAGTAAGATCTGAATACCACATTAACTTCATTATTTTTATTCCAATTATAGATATATGTTTTGGAATGTGTACTGCAAATTCTTGATAGATGATACTTGTTTCACTCTTTAGGGTATTTATGTTTTGATATATAATTCTATATTTTCTTGTAATGTCCACTGTGCCCTTCTAATTTTATCCTCAGTATAATATTATTTATTTATTAACTTTTTCTTCAATAGAAAAATATAAGAAACTGATATTAATCTCTCAAAATATATATATATAAATGAAGAAATGGAAAAAACACTGTAGCTAAGATTCTTTGGAACTGAGCTGATGAGAAACCTTTTCCATACTCCGTTAGAGTGCAAAATGGAACCTTGTTAACGATGGAAAGACTTTTTTCAGAAGAGACAGGAACCATATGATGGATTCCCTCAGAAGGTGATTGCAAAAGTTTGGCTTCATCGATAAGGTGAGCTTAATCTGCAGTCAATATTCCGCTTGCATTGATTCCATCTGCATTATGGGAAAACCAACATTCACACTCCGTATTTTGAACTCATTTCTGAATTGACTTTGCCTTGGAATATTTTCAAGATTATTTTTGTTATATTCTCCTTTTTTTTTTTTCCTCCAAGTTGTTTGTGTTTTTCTTTCTTTTGCATTGCCAGCCATCATCTTGAGATTCTAGATTTGCTACTTGAAATATGCAGCATATGAAATGCGAAAACAGGACATGTCATACTGCATCCTAATTAGAGCTGGTGACTAGTGGAGAAAAACAACATGAGGCCTGATTTTGAGATTCGAATTTTGAAATTAACTTAGACTAATTGTACCCTTTGTGCTCCCTTTCCATTAATATTCCAGCAAACGAGCTTACAAACAGGTATAAGTGCTTGAACAACTAAGTTTAAGTAAGCATTACTGAGGCTTATATAAGCAAAACTAAAACTTAAGATGACTGCCTCTGAATTTTTTTCCCTGTCATAGGTCTGGAGCATCACGGCACAGCCTTTCTGTCTGCAGGTGACATCCAAATTGCCAGTAAGTGAGATCTCACCCCAAGGTCAGACCAGGCATCTGACAGGGCTGGGGCAGCACAATTTATTTTGATGCCTTTTTGGCTGTAATTCCTGTTGCCTCAGGGAGCATTAGAAGGCACAGAACAACTATGCCTCAGTGTTCTAACTGAGGAAGCAAACTTTATCAGACTATAAATGATCTCCTTGAAGCTGAACTAGGGACTCCTTCCTGCAGCCATTAAATGAGCTTATGTTTGAGCAAAGGCAAAGGCAGCTTCCATCATTTCTGAAATTCTTGTTCATGATAGCAGGGAAGGGGACTGCTTGGTGCCTCTGTTATCGGGAGGCTAAAGGTAAAGAGGTTATATCACTTTTATTGAATCTGGAGAACAAAGTGCCACAGAACACTATGGAGCCTGCAGTTTTTGTCTACTGATGAGGGAAAGGATGGCTCTGAAGAGGGCTTGGATTTTAACTTCAGGGCCAGTGGAAGCCTAAAGCCTGCCAGGTCATCTTGGAGAAATCTGGAAAGCCAGCCTACCAAAGAAGCCAAATTTTTCCCGAGTTAATGATGCCCTGGGTTAGCATTTGTTTTTTTATTTCCCTGCTTTCTCCCTGCCTTTTTAACTAGTACTTAATTCCTAGTGCTGTATACTCTGTTTTGCAAAAGTCTGAAGGAAAACAGACTATTTCTGCATTAAAATGCAGAATGAACATAGTTTCCATTTAGGTCTGAAGGAGCTCTACCCCCATGACTTCAGGAAAGTTGAGTTTGAATAAAGTCTTACTTGGTTTTGGTTGTGTTTTTTTTTAGTTAATTAGGAATGGAACAAATATATAATCAGTTTACACATATTAAGGTATATAATTCAAGTAAGTATACCATACTTCTGAGAACTAATGACAACTGTAGTCATTCAGACTTCAATAAAAATATATTACCTGTAATTAGTCTACTTCATCATTGTTGGATGCATTAAAAATGTCCTTTATTTTAAAGCAAGTTATTATTCATTAAAATTCAAAGGAAAGTGAGCAGCAAACAGTATATAGTGTGATTTGTCTCCTAATTAATGCACTTACTCATTGTGAAATACAGCTACATTGCCCATTATTTTTAACTAAAGCATAATACACTGCATTTTAAAGGCATTGGGCTATTACCGAGAACAACGTATTTCTAGCAGATAGGAGTGGCATTCAGCTTTGGCAGGACAAGCACATACCCTGGGTAAATAAAACAATTTTGAAACAAAACTGAACATTTATTTGAAAGCAGAAAATCATAAATACATTTCATACCAAACAAGCCCCAAAGTATTCTTACTGCACTTAGATAGAGGGTATGGATGCATAAAGAAAATTAATCTCCACAAGATGCTTTCAGGCACAGCGAAACCTTGCCTCTTGGCTTAACACAGTGCTTGCCTTCCTTTCCTAGTGGAATTTTTGTTTTGAACTACCAGTGCAAAATACTTCTGAGCTTATGCTTTATGTTGTTATTGCTTTACTCCTAGTTTACTTGCCCCTCCCCTCTTTTTCTTCTCTCCTCCTTTTCTTTTTTTGTCTTTGCTTTCCTTTCCTGCTTCTGCTCCATATGTTTTTTTTAGATCACATTTCGCTTCCCTTAACTTCTCCTTCCAGTCAACTCTTCCTTCACTTTCATGTTAATTCCTCTGCAGGACTTACTATCAGCTCTGCTTCCAACTCTCAGTCCCTGTGCCAATACCTCATCTAGCACAGTGGCATGGGATGGGGCTGAGCATCCAGGCAGTGACAGGCTCCCTGGCACTGCCAGTGCCACCAGGGTCACTGGTGTTACTGCAAGCCCCTTTGCTCCTCCACCACTGCCTTTTCCTACCTGCAGTTTCTTTGCCATTAATACCTTTGCTTCTCCCCAGCTGCTGCGCACCTCACAGTACTAGAGAAGGCTGAAATCCTGCAGGCTGGTACAGCCTGGCAGTGCTGGAGCTGGAGCTGTTACTGCCATGGGCTTGACTTCTGGAGAATACAGGCTCTCCAGGTTGGGAACTGGCCCCTGCAGATGCTTCTGTCTAGCATAATCATACCTGTGAGAAACAATATGCCTGGGAAATATTCTGCAAGGAATTGGTGGTGATTACTGGCACCTCAGTACAGGAAGAACCTTTCCTTTCTTTTTTTCTTCTTTTTTTTAGCTGTAGTATCTTTCCCAGAGCTTTACATATCTGAAAGCCTAGCAGTTTACACTCCCTAACACAACAAATTCCCATTACCCTTTTTTTCCTCTATGCACACAGGATAATGTCATTTTATGAACAGAACTCCTCCAGTAACCTTAGCTTGAAAACATGCATTTAAAAAGCACTTAGAATAAAGCAGGATACCATTCCCTATCACATTTTAAAGGTTGAGGAAGAGAAAATGTTGACCTAGGATTAAATTCTGCATTAGCAGCTGAATGCTGCAAGCTGCATTCAGCAGTGTTTCACAGAGACATTTGTGCTTTCCTTTACTTTGAATCACAGAGCACCAGTGCCTTCTCTCTCTCACACATACTTTATCATAAAGTTTTTAAAAAAATTACTAAAAAATAATAAATTAGGCTACAAAACTTACATATGGCCTAGGCAGCAGAATATATATTGTTATTGCCAGCTATAACATCTACAAAAACAATAGTCTTGCATCCAACACTGTAATGAGGTTTTCAAAATGATTAAAAATGAATGTGTTTCTCATGTATTCTCTGGTCACTACAGCTGTGTTCAAATAATTCACCTTACCTGACTTTGAGAGCAGATAAAAGATGCAGGTCTCCAAGCAACTGAGTTTCTCAGTGTCTATAAATAAAAACCAATAAAAATAATATTAAAATCATCAGAACCAGGCGGTTTCCTGAATAGACAATGTTATATTAGGGCGTTTGTGTTTACGTAAGGCTGTAATTCCTATTTACGTAATTCATATTTATCCCAGGTCCATGGGACTGGAGCTTCTTACAATTTGTTTGTGACTTATCAACCAAGGGGATGTCAGGTCAGTTCTCAAAAGAGAGGTGACCCTAAGGAAGACCTCTGACAGCATAACTCATCCCAGCATAAGAAGCTGAGGCTCTGTTGCATTGTCTTGAAACCTACTCACACACACGAGCTACAGAGGAAAGCTACCACCACTGACTATACTGCAGCAGTGCTACAAAGAGAGGACTGGAGACGTCGAAGTATTGGTTCAGCTCTGTCAAGGAGGAAAACCTGCAAAATACATCTATAGGTCTGGGTGAGTTTTTGACTAAAATAGAGTATCAGCCACCTCTACCTGTGCATTACTACCTGGGCAAGGCAGCTCGGCAGGGCAAAATGCTTCACCCCTACCACTGGCAGCAAATAGCTGTATTACTTCACTCTGCCCACTGCCAATGCAGGTATTTTTAATCAGCATTTTACTTCTGCCTGTCAAAGGTGAAAAGCATTAAGCAATTAATTATTTGAAGTGATTTAAGAGATAGACGGAAGCCATGGAGACTTCAAAAAGTAGCCAATTATTATTAATTCATGTAGTATTCATTAGTGTGTCACTAATGATGCTGCTTTCATTTGATATTTGATACGGAATGCAGTACTATTGGAGTTTCTCTGTAATTTAACAACTGCTTAAGAATACTGACTGAAGTCTGAGGCTAGTACAGATGATTTTCAGCTAACATTTAACACTTTATGTGGTATCAGGTATATTCTGAACAAGAGTACTCTTCCTCAGTACACATGGACAAATCCCGTCTCCCCCTCATGACCTGATAAATTGTCTCTCTCCCCAGTCCAACAGGCCTAACAAATGCTACATCACTAAACAAAGGTTTAGCCTATACTTAGAACAGGTAACACCCTTCTGTTACAGTCCATAAAACTTGTGGGCGCTGACACATAACATGTCAACAAATTCCCTACACCAAATTCCTTGGTGATCCCAAGAGCATCCTTCAGTTCCAGATGTCTACAGTAAAGGTACTATTAGCTTACTGCACTATACACTGTCAGCATTAACTTTGCTTTTGTGAGATTTTTATGCCTCCTTAACATGTTGGAGACATTTTCACAATTTACTTCTTCACAGTCCCACAGGCATATGTTTAGTGTATAAACTACATCCCCATTCCCACTAATATGTTCTGTTTAATAAAGTTAAAGTTCATATACTTACAAACAGAAACCAGATTTTTTAATATAAAGAGAATATATAGTACAGTTCCGGGTACAGTCTTAAAGATTAAAGGAAATACAGCTCTATTTTTAAATGAAAGAGCTCCTGCTGTCAGGTCTGATCCTGTAAAATTCACCACATCCAAATGCAAGTATCAACTCAGCTGCTCTCAGCACCCCTGGTATCAGGTCCTTAATAATTTGTCTAAACAAATTACTCTGCAAGTAACACCCAAGCGATGTGTATGGAGAGTTGCTGTTGTCCATAAAGCTTGCCTGTCCATGGGGCTTCTCAGACCACTGGACTCTCCAGCTGACCTTTCAGCCATTTCTGTCTTTACACAAAGGCTCTGTGGTTGAGTTACACCAGGCTTCCTTTTTAAATGCTCAGTTCCTCAGGTTAGCTACATAGGAGAGTATTAGTCACTGATAAACATGCTATTGTGGTTCCTCTGTCATTGACTAGGCTCAGCGGTACCCCTAAAGACAGGTTATAAGGCCAAAAGATGGATAGAGAGCTCCTATGTGACCAAGGGACACACTGTTACAAATCACATGTGTAGTTCTCAAACTGAAATACACACATACTTTATTTTCCCAGGGAAGGTGACAAAAATTGACTAAACCCTACCATACAAGTGGCAAATGTTGCATTATGGGAGAGGAAAAGCATTGGAAAATAAGAGGATCTTAATTTTCCAGGACTCCAAATAAGTTCCCAGATGCTTCCATAATGTAACTTGAACCTATCCTTGCCAAAGAAATCACAAAGATACCTGCATATGTCTCCTGCATGTCCATGCTGAAGTGAAAAAGAATCTTTCCACATTTCCCAATAAATCATAGAGAAGAATCCAAGTTCAGAGAGAGACCCCATTCCTGTTGTATTTTTAGCTTATAAAGTACTGAATTTCTTGGTAATCGCACAAGTCCACTACCTGCCAATTTAAAATATTTAGGCAAACCTAAAAGCTTCCATTAAATACCTGCCTTTGTATCATACTCACACTGAAGATGAGCTGGGTTACTACTTGCTAAGATATACCATTCTGAACAGCACCATATTTTTTTCTGGAATATAGTAGTACTGTCACCAGTTGAGCTGTGTGAATAGGTTCAGAAATCTTTGTGGGTTTTGCTGATGAGTGAAATGACAAGATCAACAAAAGCTTTAACAAAAAACACTTCGGGTCTGAGGTAGAGCTATTAGAAGGAGACCTACCAAGCACATACATAAGTCTGTGCACTTGGGGAAAGCTCATATTCAGATCAGGATGAGCAAAAAATGATTTACAGGACTAAAATAACCCATCTCTTTTTTTTAAATCTATTGTACCTTTTAGGAACAACTGTCTCCCAGATGAAAACCTGCTGGATGAACCTGAAAAATCAGAAGATCAAACATTTTTCTTCTACATGTTCCAAGTAGATTTAGAAAGAAAATATTTTTTTCAAACATTAACTGAAATATTTAACAGGAATATGATACATGGACAAAATCATCAGTACTTTTCTTATTCAAACTTATTTTCACTGCCATTCTCACAGATCACAGAATTGTATCAATGGAGGACCTGATACTTCCCCCACAGGTCTTGCTATTGAATTTTAATAAGGACACAACTAAGCAGTGGGGAAAAAAAAAGAAGAGAAATGAGAACAGAAATAGAAGATAGGCAGTAACTGTAATAGAGATAAGAATAGATGGTCATAGGCTAACATTGTGCATAATTTAATGGCTTTCTTGAAATGCTGAATTCCTTTTGGGGTAGATCAAGTATCTGCATAATAACTTTCTGTGATGTTGGAAGCGACAAGCACCTTAAAATATGTATGGAATATTAGAAAAATGAAGGAAAAGTGCAAAAAAAATAAAGCCTGCTTACTATGCCTCAGTAGTTTTTTCTTTTACTTCAAGCAGACTGCATCTGACTGAATTCTTACTGTCCAAAGGCCAAAGGAATGGTCCCACCTTGACCACATTTCACTTTTAGTACCACTCGATCTAGGTATCCTAAATCTTCAGGCTTCACAAACATTTCAGATTGCACATAGTACCTGTGGTACAGTTCATAAAGCACAAAAATCACTGCCAGTGTGCTAAAGCATTTCAGTTTTTTTCCATGACATAAATATGTTGCACTACTTAACCAAGATTAAGGAGCATGTAGCTAAGTGTTCACTCATCAGGCTTGCTGTTCCAAATGTTTGCCCTACTTTTAGTTTTTTTCCTTGAAATGGTTAACATTTGATAGCTTCCTCCTACGAATAAATCACTAGACTCTAGATATAAAATAGTACTGTACAGAATCTGATGCTCAAGGCAGATGAGCACCTACAATATTCTGTCCAGCATATTATAAGGCTTAAGAAGATAAGACATTAATCAAATCTGGATCAGTGTTTCAAACATAGTTCAAGTCATGTCTGTTTCCCCTGTATTCCCTCTTAAATTGCACTGCATGGACTGCACAACACAAGGGCACTTACAAATTGTCAATTGTTAAAAAAAAGTGGTGAGCGCTCTAGGAAGAAGTAAAGGAAATTTTTTAGGCCTTAGGGTTTAGCCAAAATTGTAAAGGGAGAGTTCAGTCTAATGAAAAATTCAAGAGCATGTCTCCATGAAGTTTTGTGATTTTTTTGGGGGGTAAAGAGGGAGTCATATGCTTCAAAATAGTCACATGCTTCATCACTGGAGAATACAGGACTTCAATATTTTCCTTTTTTTTCTCTTTCCATACAAACTGGCATTGCTTTTGAATTTACCTATTACTCCTCTGTATTGCACAGTACCATGCAGGGGCATGGTTTGGTCTTTCATGCTCATCACTTTTCCTATTTTCTTTGAAATACATTTTCAAGATCCTTATATGGCCCCAAAGTACATTAATGTGACATAGAACTGCCTGTAATATGTACAGATCATCTAGCTACTCTGTTTCATTTCCAGAATGGTAAGACATAGAGAAATCCAACTTGTACCACAGGTTAAGAGAGTGGAAATTAGGAGAAAATAAAATGCTTGTATAGTTTTATCTGCTGGAATTATCTTACCAGGAGTATTTTTCACTTTCAATACTCTAATCTCATTATTAGTTAGTGCTGTACCACAAATTAGCACAGGAAGGGGAGTGCTGAACAGGTGCCTGCACAGAGAGATGCTTAAGATTTCCTACCCCTAAATGAAGTCTACTTAATAGGAATTAAAATATAACCTCAAGTACCGTACTGAGTACTAAAATAGTTTGACTGCTATTGCATCTGTGGTGAGTTGACCCTGGCTGGATGCCTGGTGGCCACCAAAGTTGCTTTATCACTCCCTCTCCTAACTGGACAGAAGAGAGAAAATAGAATGAAGGGTACATGGTCTGGGATAATGACAGGGAGAGATCACTCACCAGTTATCATCATGGACAGGACAGACCTGACCTTGGGGAAATTAGAATCACAGAACCATAGAATAGTTAGGGTTGGAAAGGACCTTAAGATCATCTAGTTCCAACCCCTCTGCCAGGGGCAGGGACACCTCCC
>JASSUY010010101.1:0-24834 GCA_032466535.1 Forpus xanthops | reverse complement strand
TCATGGCAACTCTATTCCTCCAAGAATAAACCATGCATAAAGCTCTGCTTTACCTGACAGTCACTACAACATGATCCAGAGGAACATTTCACTCCTGGCTTGAACTGACACCCTGCAGTACAGCATTTGTCCTTCAGGCAGGCCTGGGGGGGCATCATAAAACCCACATTGTTCTTATTGTTGAGAAACACACATAACACACCTTGGGCTGGCTCCATCTCTGGGGATCATCATTCTGAACATAGACACGGTACCAATGTCCACATCCAGCCCTGATCCCCCACCTCAGCTCCCCCGCAGTCGCACTGCTCGCCGGGCTCCACAATGCCATTGCCGCAGATGGCAGCTCTTTGGGAGGATAGAGTGGTCAGGTGAGGTCTGCTGAACAGGCACGTGCCTCCACCGTGCCTCAGGAAGGCCTCAAAGTCCCTGAAGCTGCAGGTGCTGAAGGCTTTTACCCCACTGAAACGTCTAAACCAAAGCAATAACTCATTTATGTGACAACACATCTAGTGCTATCCCCAAAACCTCTGTCCTCCCACCTCCTGGTACCCAGCCACCAACTCACAGCGCCTCGGGGCTCATGATGCAGATGTGCCCGGGGCAGTGGCACTGTGGGGATTCATCATAGCCGATGCCCAGGCTGCGCCCCAGCAGCTGAGCCAGGAGGGCAGAGAAGGACTCCAGTGTCATGGCCTCCTGGTACTGAAGGAGAGAGCGAGGCTGCAGCATCTTCCCTGCTCATCCTTCCCATTGGATCCCAGCTCCGGCCATGGATGCTCCCATCCATCCCTATGGCTCAGGGATATGCAGCTGATGGGGGACAGGCAGCACCGTACCACAGCAGCGATGCCTGCAGCATCTCTCTGACATGCCTTCCCTGGAGCTGTTGTGCCCATGAACGCTGCTTGGTCCCTGTACCTGAAACACAGGGAGACCTCATCACTGGGGGTAATTTAGGGGTCCTGGGTTTGTATGGCCTGAGTCCCCTTGGGATGCTCTGGTGTTCCCAGAGACCAGGACTCTGCACCATCGCCTGGCCAGGAGCCACGAGCACAATTACATCCACCACGTTGGCACTGAAAGCCCATCTGCAACACACGGAGAAATACTGCCAGGACTTTAAGGAATTAGGGAATACGTAAGAAATGCATCTTAAAACCCCATTTTCCATGGGAATACCTGTAGCTATCCCACGGCAGTTTAACTGATCTCTACCACATAACCTCTAATGAGAAGCAAAACCTCTCTCTTACACCAAGAGGGAAGCGGTGTCATACGGCTGCAGCGCCAGGTGGGACTTTGCCCACTGCACAAACCGCTGCAGGAGGTCCTCTGCTTCCCCCGTGGTCGACACTTTATTCTCCTGTGTCCACAGCTCCAGGGAGGCCAACACGATGGTGACATTGAGAGGATTAAACACCTGAAAGCACAGCAAACGCCTGCTTGGGTACCTCTCCTCGAGAGCTCAACACCCACTCCGTCACGCAGGAAAACCCCAGTGCTATATCAGCCCCTGATGGCTGTTACCAACACCAACCCCTCCATCACCTTACTACAGCCTTTAAAACTTACACTGTTGACCAAATTGAAGACCTGAATTATCTTCTGCGTCGCTGCCTTCGTGTCCGAACCCATATGGTCATACTGAAAGATAACCCAAGAACACAAGAGAGCAGCCAAGGCATCGTTCACCAATGGAATGATGATTGCCAACATCCCATCGTGTAAACGTAAGCCATGGATTTTCACTCTTTCTTTCCTATAAATCTATACTGCATAACAGTTTTCAAAGGGAAAACAAATACATATAAAAGGTGGCAAATGGCATCGTTTTGTGCTCAAACACAAGCGCAAAAAGAGTGGCTCAGACTTACCAAAGCCTTGTCCAAAACTACGTACACTTGCAGGTACTTGGGAGATAGTGCTGCAGCCGATAGCGGCTGGAAAAGAAAAGAGCCTCCAATGCTACTCATTTCTCCATCCTATAGTCACCTTGTGCCTGAGGTTTGCCCCGCTACTCAAGTGCCCATCCAAAACCAACCCTTCAATGCCTTCAAATGAGCCCAAGGGCAGAAGCTGTTCTAACTTTGCCATTTCTGACTGCTTTCAAAGCCATTTTACCTTGGTGATGCTTCTCATTAGGTAACAACCCAGGTGACACCTGGGCACTGGTGCTTCTAAGCATCCCCCCTCATCCCTGCCCATCCAGACAGCACCCAACAAAGCTTCCCATGGGATGAGATCCCCTTTGTGTGACAGGTCACCAGCAGCACGGTGAGAACGGCACCAGGAGCTCACTTCATCACGTCCCTGTGCTCTGCTTGATGCCTCCATCGCCGGCAGCCCAGCGGGCCCTGCCTTGGGGCTCAGGAGGGAACCCGTGGCCTTCCCATCCCTCACGCGGTACACAAAGTGCTCGAATGCAGGGGAATAGCCCAGGGGCTCGATGCCATAGCTCACGTTCTCAAACTGCAGCAAGCCCCTGCATGGGACAGCACCGGATGTTGGCACCCGGGTGCCACAGCATCCCTGGGTACCGCAGCATCCCTGGGTGCCGCAGCATCCCTGGGTACCGCAGCATCCCTGGGTACCGCAGCATCCCTGGGTACCGCAGCATCCCTGGGTACCACAGCATCCCTGGGTACCACAGCATCCCTGGGTACTGCAGCATCCCTGGGTACCACAGCATCCCTGGGTACTGCAGCACCCCTGGGTACCGATGTGGTGCTTCACTACCTGAGCCCCGAGCACGTGCTGAGGGTCACTGCTGAGTTAGGGAAGCTGTCGATGTAGCCTCGATAGTAGCAGCTTCCCTACATCAGGATAGAAGACAATTCCCTCACTCATCTCCTATCACCCAACACATAGTGGACACAGCAGTGGGCTGCACCACTTATGGTATGAAAGCCCCCGTGCAACCCAAGTTACCTTGAAACGGATTGAATCAACGAGTGCAGATCCCACCTCATTTGACATGGAGACCCTGAAATCCTGAGCTAAAAAGTCACTACAAAAGAAAGGCATCAAAGTGAAGCACCTACAGTAACACCCCTTACCTGCCTCCTGAGCTCATCGCAGGGCCTGCAGCTGCAGTATCACCCTGTCAGAGCCAAATCCCACTGCCATCAGCAGTGTCAGGTCCAGCTTACTGCGGCTGCAGGCGGATAGTGTACGGCCTCCCCTCTATACTGAGGACATAGGACACTGCATCCTCGGCCTGCAGAAGAGCAGAGAAAGGGAAAATCAGCACCAATGGCTGTGGAGGAGCGTGTGCCGAGGGCATCTGGGGACACCCAGGGTGAGCACAAGCAGCTCACTGCTCCAAGGAGCAAGGCCAGGTCTAACCCCTCATTCCAGCTGCCAGCACATCTGCACCCCAAGCCCTGCAGCTGGAGACCCCTCAGCAACGTGCCTCGCTCACGTTAGGGGGGAGCCGCAGCGGGACCGTGACCAACGACAGGACCTGGGAGCCTGAAGGGAAGGAAGAGACCCGTGCGGTGCTGAGCCCACCCTGAGCCAGCATCACCGGCGACGGGGCGGCCCCTGGACTCACACAGCGGCCCCAGGAGCAGCAGCAGCATCCGGGGCGGCCCCATCACTGCCGGTAACGGCTGCCCCGAGGCCGTTTGTCCCCACCCAGCCCGGAAAGCAGAGGCCTTGTACCAAAACCGGCGTCTTTATTGCTGTTGACTTACAACGCGGGTCGGGAGCAGCCCTTGGCACCGGGGACAGGCACACGCATTACACAACAGTCAGCATCCCACCGGAGCCCATCCTTCCCCACACTGCGGCCAGTACCAGGATGAAAGCTCTTCATGGGTTAAAAGGCACCATTTTCAGCACAGTTTTAGTGGACACAGCTTCAGACACAGTCCATACATCTCTATTCAACCTGGATTCCCTTTCCCATCCCCAGCATGAAGCCAGTCTGGACACATAAACGGAGATACAGCCCCCAGGGAGCAGGACACAGCAGCAAACTGGGAAGCGAGTACATGGGAACAGAGGACCCTCACAGATACATCTGGTGATAGCCTAGGTAATGGTTTACAGATTTTAATAGCGTTATAAACTTTAAGTCTATGTTTATGGGAAACCACAGGAGTTCAAGTATTTTATTACTGCAATTGCAAACGCTATATACACACTGTTATTGTACACATGTATGTATATACAGAGGAGAAGGCTTCCTTTTTGGCAATATTAGGGGGGACTTTACAGGCCGAGTTTGCACTCGGTGGCCAGCATGAAGGCAAAAAGCCGAGCTCTTCTCAGTACTTATTTCTAGCTAGTTCAGGCCCTTGGTTCTGGTTGTGACCCATGCACAGCAGCATCACCCTGATCTGATCTCTCCTCACAAGCACACCAAGGGCTCAACCCTATGCTCCAGAGCAGGGCTCGTCAGATCCAAATTCAAAGCTGAGAGCATCCCAACTTCCTAAAACCAAAACCTGGCCATGCCTTTTCGTACCTTCATTTTCACTACCACAATAGGGTGGTATTAGTGGACATTAGTACATGATTCTTATTTAGCGACTCATCATTACTCATTTAGAACCACTAAATTTAGTGCTCATACAGCACAGCTTAGTGTCAGTCGGCATAAAAGTATTTAAGTGCATTATTACGCATCAATACACATATATACATGCATAAACACGTGCACAATGTATTTAGCTTCCTCTGAAAGAGTACACTGACACCTTATTCCCCCTGTGCCGTTGCGTAAATGGACAATGTCTTCCAGTCTTTGCAAAGTGATTTTAAGTTAACTGGCCTGATCTCCTTGGTTTGAGAAGGGTAACGGGGTCACTTCAGCTCCTCACTGCACATTCCACACAATTCCAGCATCCGGGCTCCTCATAGGGAACCCAAAGCAACTCCCAAGTGCTGAACTCCAGCAGTGACCGAGCTTCCAGTCCAGCACCATTCCCAAAGCCACACACTCGGACAGAGCTGGGAATGGGGTTCAGGTGTTTTCAGTCCCTGGAGCTTTGGTAGAGGTATTTCAAGTGTTACATTCCTCGTTGCTGTATCTCCATCTCGGGCTGCAGCGGGAAGGCTCGAGGGCCACTCCATGCACAAAGGGTGACTGCAATCTCAGCTCTCAGTGACCAGGTCAGCTCACGTCAAGGCCCCACAGAAGCCAAAAGCTATTTGGGAGGCAAAGGTGCGGGTCGAGAAGGGAAGTACTGTCCCTGAGGTAAACACTTGTGCTGTGATGGAGGCGGTCCCTGAGGTGCACACTGCTGCTGTGGAGGTGGTGGCCTGCAAGAGGACATAGGAGCCACAGTGAGCCCCAGTGACTGCCCCATAACTCACCCCCTGCCTGCACTGGCCCCGTGGGCACAATCTCAGCTTCCAGCTGAAGCCTCATTTCAAACATGCTGCATTCAGATGCTGCTTTCCAGGGCCTAAAATCCCCAGAGAATCCATTGTGTTAATGCAGCATTCTTCCCAAAGACCCCACAAACTTCCCACCAACGCAAGCTCCATCCCCTGCACTTCCTGGATATGCATGGTTTCCAGCATAGGTATTACATCTGAGAAGTAAAATGGAAAGAAAAGGAAAACTTTCTGTTCAAAGTCCCTAAGCAATGATCCGGTACTGAGCAATAACACTCACCCATCAGCAGAATGACAGATTCCTGAGTGATTTCTTTTTAAAGCAGGTATTTTGAGAGGTGTTTTATTCACCTGTACACAGTGCTAATCTGCCCCCACAAAAGCATTCTGAATCCTGTTAATCAAAATGTAGCTGCGACAGGGTGTGAAATGAATGCTGTGGGTAATAGCACTGTAGTTCCACAGTGTGAAATGAAGGAGAAACTTCTTGCAGTAAAAGGTCAGTCCTGTGTGTGTACAGGATGTGATGAAACACCCCAGTGATTACAGAGATGAAGACAATGACAGTATATACACATCAGTGCAAATGCCAGTAGTTATTTGCAGTAACTCAGCCAACCTTGTCGGCAGCTTCTGTGGCTGTGGGGCCTGGTATTGCAGAGGTGGGTAGTAAGACTGGTGGTAAGCCTGCTGAGGGTGCTGGTAAACTGGGTAAGATGGGACAGGAAAGGTGTTTGGTTCCATATCCTACAAGGAAAACACAATGAGAACATTCACAAACCTGCACGTAGGGAATTGAAATACTTGTTCCATCAGTTAAGTGACATTTAAGATACTTCCTATGGGTGAAAAAGTGACAAAAAGGAGATTGTTCCTACCATAGAGGCAGCCCTCGGTGCATAGGGCATGCCATGTGAGAAGCCTCGGTGGTGGTGGTGATCTCTTGGCTCAGCTTCTGTCCTAGGAGGTGGTGATGGACGTGACCTAAAACCCAAGCAATGTGGAGTGTGTGAGCATGTAACCCTGCCAGAATGACTCTGCAGGCCATGAAGCCAAGCACAGTGAACCTGCTGGGTGGATTCATACCATCTCAGCACATATCAGATGTCAGGAAGACGACACTTGCCGCAAACCTAATGAACAACATAGCCCTTTCTCTGTTTAGGACCATGACAAAGTCATTTTTCCACGTTCTATCAAAGGTGGGACCCAACAATATAAGCCCCATCATCAGTGGATAACTTCATGGTAAAAAGAAAGTTCTCCACTCCCTCAATTTAAGATGAACTGATCTTTTCTGTCACTGCCCAGGACAAGCTACAGGCATCATTTGATGTGGGGCCTTTGCCTGACCATCTCAGGACTATAACACACCTGGAACAAGTGCCCATGGACTACTGCTAAAGGGCAGAGGAGAAGGAAAGAGGGTGATGTACATACACTTGGCAGTGCGACATTGCTCTTCGACAGCACCGCTTCAGCCTGTCTCGTTTCACAAACGCCAAAGCAGCAGCTATAAGGAGTGGGAGGACCAGGAAGAAAAACACCAGGAGCCCATTCCTCAGCGAGGAGTCTTTGTGGGAAGGGGACAAAACGACAGAGACATAAAGAATTACACGGCATCATAGCTGGACCTGTTGTAACTGCATATGGTCCCATTTGTTCTCCAACTGTTTTCCATTTGTCATAGAAGCAAAAGCTAAAGACTCCAAGAAGACTGCAAGATCTATGCCCAAATGTATTAGTTTCTGATTATCCCCTCACATCTGGTCAAAGATGAAAGAACTGTACGTGCTTTACTACCCTAGGCTAGAACAGCACATTGAATTACTAGATCAATACCTTGTTTTTCTTCCACTACATTACTGTGAAGACCTTATGAGCTCAACTGAAAGAGAACTTCTGCCTTTTGGGCTGATCCTAAATCTTCCTCTTCTTGTGCCACTGTTTGCTGTAGGCAAAGAACTCAGGTTCTTAACAAGGCCGTACTAAAAGACCTTTCCTTTCTTCTGTCTGCTGTCTTGAGGCATCTTGTCCTTGCTCCACCGTGATTCCCCGGTCTGTTACTGCACCACCACAGCGCCTTTTCCCTCCACCCCTCTCCAATACCATAAGTTGGTTGGGGCAGGGACTATGTATGTGTTTACTACATGCTGTAAGCACGCTGTCTGCACTCAAATAATAAACACTAATAAAACAGGGACTTCCCAACCCAGTCCACCCATGCCACATGAGTGCACATACAACTATTTGCAGGTACCAGAACAGGGCAGCTACTCATCTCTGGGATGAGGGATGCTAGAAGCACCACATCCCTATGGAGACGCAGAGTCACATCCATGGATTTGAACCCACATTCCCAGATAAATCTCATCTTTTGTTTGGATCCAAGAATGGGAGGGGCTATAATTTCCTGCTTGGAAACAGGCAAGTCCAAGAGGATCTTGGTCCAATGTGTCAGAAATCACCCGGGGGCAATAAAAACAGCCCAGCTTCTTTCCACATCCCCAGCATCCCAGAGGAGAAGCGCAAGGCCTTGAGCCCACAACCTCAACTACAATTGTTTGATGACACCCAGTGAAGAGCCAACCACCGAGGCACCGCTCTGGAGCCGTGGGGAGCCCTGTGCTCAGCCCACAGCAGGCAGCACCACGGCCCTAGAGCAGCCACGACCTTGACTTGCCACTGTAGGGCGGCCCGCTGTCCACGCTCCCACCGTAGCCTTCCACATCGCAATAAGGAGGGGCCCAGCCTGGTTCACAGTGACAGTTCCTGTTGCTATTGCACACCTGCATTTAAAGAGCACAAACACAGCAGTAAGGCTACGGAGGAACTCCACTTTCCACCTGGTTAAACAGCATGCAGGAACCACCATCATCTGCTCTACCCCTTCCACACTGCTCAGTCCGGACAACATTAACCCACATCAATTCCACAGAGCCCTTGGCCAGACATCTCAGGCTTGCACATGACTGCACTGGTCTGGATGAGCTTCCAAGGAGCTGTATCCCAACGGCTTAAAGACCTTGGCTTTCCCCCTTCTTTGTTGGAGAGATGTGGAGTTCCAAGTTACATTCGTAACAATGGAACTGGGAATTCCTGTCTGGCAAAAAAATGCCATCTGAAGAGCTTTTGTCGAGGGGTTTTTCATTGCTGTTACAGGTTCTCTTCCCCAGAGACATTTCATAGAGTGTTTTACAGGGAAAAAAAACAGAACACTTGAGTTACCATCCCCCATTTAAAAACTTGCTCACTTTACCCCAGTTTGGTCCAACTTTTGCTGTTAAAAGGCACTTTTGTCCTGAACAGTATCAAAAAGCAGCTTTTTACAGCAAAACCCATCCTCAAGAACCTCCGCATTTACCATCATGATTACTTTCTCTCACATCAGTTACAGCCTTAAAGAGAGAATGGCAAGACTTCCAAGGGACAAAAAAGACCAATATATGGACACTATTGATCAAGTACATTCACAGCATGCCTGGCACTGTAAGAAGCTCGTGTTCTTGTAACAAAGGAGTCAGAGACCCTCATGTGGAGACCCAGTTAGTGACAGCAAAACTCACAGACTTTAGGCTTCACCAGCGGACTCCAACAGGCACAGAGGCTCCTGCTCTGCTTACCCCATGTCCATGGCACTGCTTCTCCACGTCACAGTCGTAGTTCAGAACAGAGGCACTCACACACTGGAAGTGTCTGCAGATCTGTGTGCACACATGAAGCAAGGCAGCATCTCACTGACCTGCCCCTCATTCCCTCTTCCCCGCTCCATCAGCCACCCGGTGCTCACCACCACAGAGCCTCAGGCTACTCCCTGCTAAACCCCAACTCCACAGACAGCCCTGTACTACAAAAGGCTTCTCAGCACGGGGTCTCAATTGCCACTGGGGTCTTTTGTCTCTGGCCTGAATGTAAAGGAACAGCAATTAAGCTGTGCTCAGTGAGATGTGGAATGCACATTCCTGTGCTGGGGCTAAGCCTCAAGGCTTCTCAATGCAGCTGGATTTTAACTGAAAGTCCTCCTGAAGGCATTTGTGTGCACTTGCTCTTCTCTCTCACAAAGCAAACGTTTTGGCTCTCAGACTTCATTTCTGTTCATTCCATTCCTCATGCACACACACTGCAGCGCTGGGAACCAAGGAGCTCGCTTCGCATTGACTCCACGCATCAAAAAGTTAACTGCCAGGAATACTCCCAAACCCACAGAGCTGAAAACTGCGTTTACATGAAACCCCCTGAGTTACTACATCAAGAAATCACTTTTTCATTGTTCACTACCTTCCCATTACCACATTTGGTGCCTTCATTCACCATTCCTGGGTCCGGGACATCGGAGCCTAGCTGGAAATCTACACCCCAGCATGTAGTGTCTCTAATGGGAGTCTGGATAATGGCAGGCTTAATTCCAAAAACAGGCATGGTTTTCACGTTTTCACATTGCAGCTTCCCACACATGGCATTCCTACAACATCAACACAGCAATACTGTAGTGACACTTCAATCTGGGCCTAGAGAAAGATCATCAAGCATTCGAGATGATGTTTTCTTCCTACTGGAAGACACTACTTGAAAACCAAAATGAGGCCAAACCCAACTGAGCTGGGCCTCATTTCAGGGCCACAGGGTTTATCCCTTCTTGCTGTAAGCTACTGGGAGCTTTACATTAAAGATCCTTTTTCTGTACATGAACAGCTTTGGGTAAGAACAACCAGTGACAGGACATGTGGAGCCTCACATCTGATGCATGGATCCCTTGAGGCTATAGAACACATATGGGAAAACTCAGAACGAGCCTGAAAGCTTCAAGCTACAGAGCAAACATTCAAACTCATTCCAACTCCTATGTGCGAGAGTCAAGAGCAGACAATTGAAACCAAAAGTGAACAAAGCCGAAGTGTAGAGGCTTTAAGTGCTAGTAACAGCTTCAGAAATGAGGGTAAGGCACATCTGAGCTCTCTCACTGTGGTTTCAGATGGCTGCACACACATCAGCAAGCTTAGATGATGGGGTAACACCTGCTAGAACACCCCAAACTGACACTGCAGCATGCAAATAAGGATTCTCAGTGATGCAGTGAGGAACTTGTTGAGGCCCTGGGCTCAACTCACCAGCTGGAACATTTCTTGTAGTCATGACCATGGAAACCACAGTTGCCAAATCTGTCACCCTTGGAGTTCACTTCAGCAAAACAGATGTTGGGGGCTGCTTTGGCTTCTGCAAGCAGACAGAGGAACCAAGTTACACAGGGACAGAAACATCTCCTATCGTCAGGTCTCCTTTACTCAGAGTAATTTTGTTGCTACACGTGATTTCCACACAGCAGACAGCTTAAGAACCTGATCAAGACAATAAAGAGATGAAAAAGTCAGCACTGCAAGGCTCCAAGATTTAAAAGAGACAGACAAATTGTCACTTAACATTGAGTCAATTATATCATTTGATATTTCTTCATCAAAATAACAAATTGAGATATTTTGTCTGCTTTACAGCCCTATACACTGCACTAGGAGTGATTAGTGCAAGAAAATTACTACTTGAATCACCAGTGCAGTGTTAAACATAAAGGAATCGTGTGAAAACGAAGCCTCTTAAAGGAAAACAAGTAGAGTTTAAACAAACTTAGTGTATTCTTTTAGCTACGTCTCCTGTAACACTGTGCCCTTCCTTACTGGAGCCAAAGATATCTTGGCACTGTGCATCATAGTACTGGCAGACCCCGTTGTAGCAATAGGCTTCCTCGTTGTGGCATGGGTGTCCATTCTGCACAGTGAAGTCTGGCTGGCAGAACTGGGAAGTGCCATTGCAGTACTCTGGGAGGTCACATTCGTTGCTACTCGCTCGACATTCTGTTCCTCCAGGAAGGAGCTGAAGAGAAAGGAGGAAGAGGAAACAGCATCAGAAAACAGGAACCTTAGATCAGTGCTGTGCACTCACACAACAGTTCCCCCTCAGATGCCCTGGTGAGGTCAATGCTCTCCTCTTCCCAAGCACTGAACACTCCCCAGGAGCACAGCTGAAGCTCTTACCTGGCAGTTTTTACAGCAGTCACCATAAGCACACACAGCACCAGATCGGAGCCTGCAAGTGCCCGGCTCACAGCAGGGGTCACTTTCACATTCCTAAGAACAGAAGTGCAGTGGGCATCAGGAAACCTCATCCTCCACCAGACAAAGCCCCTCCTCCAGCAAGGGGAGCCCTGGCAGCATCTGTAGGACACACAAGTTACCAACCTTTGGTGAACCACAGTCACACTCCTCCCCAGCATCCACCAGCTTGTTTCCACAGTATGGGACACTGTAGGTTTCATCAGGCTTGGGAACGTTGAGCAGGCAGCTTCCTCCTTTGTTGAGAGTCAGTTTCTCAAAGTCTTCTGCACTGCAGCTGCTGAAGTTCCTCGATCCCCTGCAACAGGGCACATGTACTTATCTCTACACTGAGCCAACCTGTAAGTGCTCCCTTACTCTGCAGAACAAAAGTCACGTTGGTTTTCTCCATGAGCTGCAAGCACAATGTGACTCTTTGCAAGAGCACTCTGAAGACAAAAGCAGCCTGAAGAAGTAAGCACACAGGAAGGGGTATTTCCATCAGGTACTTACGATGCCCCAGAGCTCATGATGCAACTGCTTGCTCCGCAGTAACAGACGCGTTCATCATCGTGGTTCATCCCCAGGTTATGCCCCAGTTCATGAGCCATAATTGATGCAAACATCTGTATACTGATCCTTCCAAACTGCACAACAGCAAAGCAGAAGAAAATGAGTGGGCAGCTTGTACTGAGATTACTTATGTGCTAAAAAAGACAACTGTGTCATTCTGCCTACATCAGCAAAGAAGCCCTGTCCTGCATTCATGAGTGTTGCACACTGAGAAGGGAAGCTGAGCAAAGGATGCAGAAGACATCAGGGAAGTGCTGAGGACCACACCAAAACCCCCACTAACCACTCCAGCTTCGTTATTAAAGACTCTGGAGCGCAAAACTCTTATCACGATCACATCCACATACTGCTACAGATGTCTCACCACGTTAATGCCTCCTGCATGGCTCTTGGAGCACACTGTTCCGACATAGGCCATTCCAGCTGTGCCACCAAACCCCTTCTTCCTGCAGGAATGGGGAGAAAAAGGAGCATGAATGCACCAGTTCAGCTTCATGGCTCTTATGCTTTTAAATTCAGACAAAAGTGTGCAGAGAAAGTTGGCATCTTCCCTCTAAATATGAAGAGCTGAATGGCACACCCTTAAAATCACTTGTTTTCCTTGGCTGTTCCCTGCCTTTGTATTACTGCCAAACTCCACTGATTCCTTTCCTTGTCAACTTCCTCCTCGCTACTCTCTTGTTTTTACACAGGGGGAATGGTCTCCCCTCTGCCCTTTGCCTCCTTTGAGCAGTGACTTCCTAAGGGCCATGCTATCTACACAGCAGGAAGTGCACAGGGGCACACGTCCTGGAAGGGCAGAGACAACAGGATAGGAAGCACTGTGCTAGCTTAAGGCAGTACAGATGGACAGATCAATGTTCATGTCAAAGCTCAAACGATGCAACCAGCTTCTGTGGACCAGCTGCAGAAACAACCTTCTCTTCATTAACATGCAATGCTCTGCATCAGGTTTCTGCCCATTTTCAAGTAGAAGCACCCCAAGGTGACAAGTCTAACCAGTGTACAACCTGATAGAGGGTTATCTGAGCGGAAGGTTTATACAATGCAACACACAGCATTGCAGGACATGTGGAACAAGCAAAAAAGATAGCTCTGAGGGAGGACATTGAATTCAAGGACCACAGAAGCCTTCTCACAAGCACATACACTGACTTGAAAAGTTCTAACAAGTGCCTCACCCACAGTAGATTGCACTGATTCTCTGCTGAAATACAGCAGCTACTTTTGCTAGCACAGTACAGCTGAGCAGGCAGGAAGAGAAGGAGCTTCTCAGGAGTCACAGTGAACGAACTGCCACTCACAGGACAAACTGGGCACTGTCATGTCTCCGGCGCAAAACAAGGTTCTTCTCTCGCCACTGGACAAAGTTTGCCAGCACATCACCAGCTCCTCCATCTGTGCTGATGATGTTCTCATACTTCCAGATCTCTAAACCCACCAGTACGACACGGATGTTCAACATGATGTACATCTGGGGAAGGAACAAAAGCAGAAATACAGCTGAAGGTTTCCAGGTAAGAGCAGTGTCTGGTGTTCTATCGCTTACTGCAAGAATCATCATCTTCTGGTCGGGTTTGTTGGTTTGGAACACCATGGTTGGGTTTCCACTGTCCAGAAACATCACCACGGTGTTCCTCTGGTGTTCCTTTAGCACCGCACTCAAGCAGAGTTCCCCCAGGCTCCAACATCACAGCTGAGGGAACAGCTCTAACTCCTGGCTTGACAAAAGCCCCTATTTCACCCTCACCAAAGCAGGATCAGAATATCCTAAGGTCAAAGTTGATAGAAGGAAGCAGAGCTGCAGGGCTGCCGCACACAGCATCACTTAACCCAGCGTTAACTTACACTGTCAAGGAAGTTTGCCAGCTGTACCATGTGTTCTCTTACTTCTGTTTCACTCTTCCCAAAATCTTCAAACTGCAAGACAAAGAAACTTGGTCATGAAGAGAAGAGATAAAGACAGAAGTTAAAATGGAACAAAACGTTTAAAGACTAGTTAACACAAAAACCACTCTGGCCTTGCTCACATGTCCTGTCGAGGGTGGTGGGGCGCTGGCACAGGTTGCCAAAAGTGGATGCTCCATCCCTGGCAGTGTTTAAGGCCAGGCTGGACAGAGCCTTGGACAACATGGCTTAGTGTGCAGCGTCCCTGCCCACGGCAGGGGGTTGTAACTGGATGATCTTAAGGTCCTTTCCAACCCTAACTATTCTGTGCTTCTATGCTAATCGAGACAGCAGCATTTCCATTGCCATTGCTCAGTATGTCAATATTCAAGAGAAGGCAGCAAAGGCAGGTGTTGCCATGTGTTTTCCTTACACTCCAAGATTCCTTGCTGATAGAAGCTCTCCATGTCTGACAGTTCACTCTTTTCCTGAAGACTACTGCATGGAGGATGCTGATACTCAAGATTTAGGTCAGTGCATGTGCATATCCTTGCCTACAGTGTCAGTGTCTTTCCACAATCCATTTGGCAGTAATGAAGACTGAGGGATTTTTAAGCCAGCCCTTGGGGAGGAAGAAGAGGGAGCAACACATGAGCTTTACCTTTTCTTTATCCACAACTATGAACAGCTCCACGTATCTTGTTTGATGTAGGACTGCTCTCTTTGTCTGGGCAGAAGAGATTGAAACAGCTTCAACGTTAGCAATTCAAGTGAAAACCAAAAACATAACCCTGACATCATCAAACTTCATGTGATCCAGAGGGTGGCTCGAGGCACACCCAAAGCACACCGTGCCAAGACTGTAACCAGAGCCACGAGGTGGAAGCCAATGCAAGGACAGCTTCTCTGCAAGTGTTTCTCCTTCAGCTTTAGCAGTGCAGATTTCCTGTCTCAAAAGCAAGGGATCTTTTGCCTTTGCACACAGATTTCTTTGGGAAAACAGCACATACTTAATAAAGGAGCTGAAAGACACTAACAAGCAAATGCCAGCAGCCTTGAAGTGAAACGTCATGGTTTTCATACTCAAGCTTTTACAATCGTGTTCCTGGGCAGGCAGGCTTGAAAGAACACAGGGACCTCCACACCAAACTGCTCTCCTGATGGTTAGGAGAATGGAATAAACACCATAATATTCTCCTGCCTTCTGATGCAATACTTTGTTAATGAACCACTCCAATGAGGGCAGTGTTCCTGCCCTTAAAAGCCCTACAAAGCTCTGCCTGTGAATAATGCAAGCAGCCACTCACCTCTCACTGCTGCAGGCAGATGGAGAAACTGCAACTGCTTTGTTGAAGCAACTGAGTTTCCCAGCAGCGTAGGAAGGCCTCAATCAGAAGCCTTTAGGTATGTACTAAGCCCCAGGAAATCTGATAAGCTGCTTCCATATTCTGAGGTGACCACTCCAAAACTCATTACTGGGGAGAAAACAGCGCGCACTTACTCGCAGCAGCTGAGTCATACTGGGATGGTGATTTTCCTCTGTGTGGCCATTTTTGTTGTCTTCAGCAGTTACTCCACATGTTGTGGGTTCTTTCTTCACATTATCCAATCGATATAAAATATGTTCAGAGCCAGAAGAGGAATCCATGGGCTCAATCCCATAGGTGATGTTGCCCATCATCACCAAGCCCCTAAAACATAACAGTGGATGAGAAATCCTTGTTAAGCACAGAGGATATCCATCCAGTTTCTTACAGTAAAACAAAGGAACAGTTATTCTTTGGTATCTCAGTCCTGGCAAACCAGTGGGCTTCATTTCAGGCCTGACAGCAGTCAAATGTGAGGTGAACACACTGGCGTTCCACTCTCCAGCTCTGCACTGTGCACAGCTCTTTGAGGTGATCATCTACACAGCTCAGAACAAGCCAACTTTGTGCCACAAAACAACTGATTCAACTGCATCAATCAACTTCTTTAATGGTATTGCAAATACCAATTGAAATGGCATTGGGGCAGAGAAGCTGCCCAAAGGCACCCATTGCTGAACCCCAGTTCAAAACAGAGCAAGAACTTTGCTTCAGGCTCTGCAAACACAAAACTCACATGGCAGCCAAGACACAAAAGAGTTGTGCTACCTGAGCCCTGAGCAAGTGCTGAGAGCGACCACAGAATCCAGGCTCCCCTCCACATATCCCTGATAATGGCAGTGATCCTATTGGGAAAACAAGGGCACATTACACACATATCCCATGGACATCTGCACCCAGTGGAAAACATACCTCTCATTTTGTAATACATGACTCCACATTGGTGCTCAGTGTTGAAGTCACCTTCAGTAAGGGTATGAAAACAAAGAAATCCTACCTGGACATCTGGACGTTCAGATTGCAACTTTCCCTCCTTGCTATAGGTATAAACGGTGAAATCTTTGGGCAGCAATTCTCTGTAAGGAAAGGGGAGGAGGAATACTAGAGGAATTGCATGAAATGGCTCTAGCAAGATGACCCTAATCAAAAGCATCCCAAATAGCAGTTAAATAGACATTGTAAAGGAAACCCCTCCAAAATTAACAAGATGGGAATTTCCACAGCAAAATCCAAGCTATCAGAACTCCGGCACCGTCAGTGAAATCAAATCAACCATGCAAAACAAGCATAAGGGCCCATTAAACTGTGCTAATTTCACAGAGGAAAATAAACATTCACAGCCCTCAGCTTGCTGTGTCTGACTTCTGCCCAGTTCTGGAAGGAAGTGCATTAGGAAAGTCTCCCATGATGAGAAGTGCTGGTCTGCAGTGGTGAATCTGCTCAACTCCCATGTCTCTGAGGTCAGGGGCATGGCAAGGGGCAGCTGCAGATCCCCAGGGCCTTGTGCAGTGCAATAGTTCTGTGTCTTTGGACAGTTTCAAGACAGAACTATTTAAAAGCCATTGCTGCAAGCAGCTCTGTTAAATTAAACTCAAGGCAGACAACACCTACATTGTCTGCGAGTTATGGCTATTGTGGCCTCGGATATAAAGTCAGCTTCCTCATGTAGCATCCGTGTGCTACTGAGACAGGAAAAAAGAAAGCCCTGGAACAATAAACAAACCCGTAAGAAAGTGAAAATATTGACTTGAAATCCAGCTCCGTTTGTTTCTTTTTAGATGTGAATGAAGAGAGTCAATTCCCCCATTCCCCAGATCCCTCTGAGCAAACTGCAGCTTCCTCCAGTGAAGGGGATCACCAGGGCTCAGGAGCAGCACACAGTTCCTGGCTGACAGCCGAGGCTGTGGGACTTAATCTGCTTTCACAGAGCTGGTGTGGAACTGTACCCCTTGAAGAGCCTCCAGGGTCAGGGCATGCTACCTGCCAGCTTGAAACGCAGACACACAGATTGACTTTTAATACCTAAAGGAAAGAAACCCATCACTTACTTGTTCTTTTCTAGATGAATCGTGTATTCTTTGCCCTCTATCTCAATAGCATAGGACACCTTGTCCTGTGTAGAAAATAAAAGTTGCATTTGACTCATGTTAATGAATAAAATGATCTTTGAGATCAGAAAAAGCTTGGCAGAAAACACCCTGTGAGCTCCATTACCACTGCCATAGCATTCAGAGCACCACTGTTACCTTCTGTAGCTCAGGGCCAGGCTGTGCTGCTGATCTTAGATACAGCTACAGCTGCTCGAGATGTGGCTACTAAACTCAGGGTTATAGAGGCTCCTTTCAAATATCCCAGCCGAGAACTTGCACAAGTTCAGATCTCCCATTCGAAATGGGCTTTCCAGGAGGAAAAGGTGCAAGGAAGAGACATCATTATAAACCCCTGGTTCCTGCTGTCACATCAGCCCTGGTCCCTTGTCTCCCCTGATATCCAGCACACAAAAGGACTATACACTAGAACTGCCAGGTACTGAGCTAGCTGCACCCAGACAAGGAAAAGCCACACGTGGGTGAGCCTGAAACCTATTTCATAATTATCCCTACCTCCGGAACCTGGCATCCCTTCCTGTGTAACTAGGGAAAAGTCACATAAAGGAAGAAGCTGCTCCAAAATAGCTTTGTGGTTTTCTTACTCCTTGTTTTTACAACTTCCATAGAAAACCTCTTAGTTACAGTTGGAAAAGGACAACACAGTTCTATTACTGAACACCTGCAGTGAGCCGGTACCCCCACAGCCTTGTGTTAGCCAAAAGCTGCACACAGCAACCAGGGTCCTTTTGTAAGGATGGAGACTTGTCTGCTGCTAGATGAGCACAATAGGGTTTTGGGGGAATTCAGGACCGTTTTGGATGGACATGAGGAAGTAGACACTAAATTGAAGGCATTAAAGTACCTGTACAGAGGAGACGTTGAAAGCCTCTCGCCGTTCTCTTCCTAACCTCTGTGGGATTACAACTTCGTAGGAAGACAACAGAGAAACCTGCTGGAAACCTGGAAAACAGACCAGAAACACTGGCTGAAGAGACAAGGAGGGCAAGGCACAAGGAAGAAAATGCCATTTCCACCCTGTGAGGGTGCTGAGAAGCTGTGGCTGCCCCATCCCTGGTACTGTTCAAGGCCAGGTTGGACACAGGGGCTTGGAGCAAGCTGCTCTAGTGGAAGGTGTCCCTGCCTGTGGCAGGGGGCTGGAGCTGGATGAGCTTTAAGCTCTGTTCAACCCAAACCAGTCTGAGATTCAGACCCAAGCAGAAAAAGCCAAAGGCCTTGATGCTCGCAAGGCAACCCTCAAAGGATGCTTGGATTGCCTTGTAAAAGCCTGGAGAAAGCCCCACACAAACAGCAGAGAAGACACCGAATTCCCAGCAGGTCTCAAAGTGAAAGCTTCACATTCCAGTTACCATCTCCCAAGCATCTCTAGCACCCACCACCACTTTTCATCAGCAGCAATCACTGTTTACCAAAGCGGGTCAGCACAGAGAACCTGCTCAAGGACACATAGAAAGACATTGCCAAACCAGGAACCCTGTGCTGGGAAGCCACAGAACCAGCCCTACACCAGCCCCTCTGCATCCAGCCCAGGGGCTCCAGCACAAAGCCCAGCTCAGCATCACACCCATGTCCATCCCAGCCAAAGCCTGACACGAGGCCACGCTACTCATTATGTTCTTAGAGAGCTCTTCAGGACCTTACTAAAACAAGTGAGACGCATGCAGCCTTTGCAGATCACTTTATAAACCATTTGCACGTGCACCACCAGAGAGATGCTCTGAAGCAAACACAAGTTCAGGCCAAGTTTCCTTTATAAGGCAGTAGTTTCTGCGAGAAACTGTCTCAGTGTGTAACCCATAATAAACTGCACATGTCAATGACTTCCCATCAACGGCCACTGCCTGCATGTGCCTGGCTTCCTGGGAAGCAGGAGCTTGCTCGGCAGGATTGAGAGCAATGGTTTTAATAGCTCCTGGCAATGGAATCAGTGAGCTCACCAGAGCAGCCTGAGCTTCTGACCTGAAGGGAGGGGGAAGGGAACAGTTATCCTCCTTGTCATCCTCCAGAAACAAGCACCATGCATTAGGGGTTCATGAGAGGGTGCTGAGCTTCTGAGAGCCTCCAAAAGCTCTCAGAGAGGCACTGAGATACTGCATTAGTAAAACCAGTCACCTCCCCACTGAGAAACCCCAAGAGCAAGTGCAAGGGCTCATACGGCTCCCAACTTCTCTCCCATCACACACACATCCATTTGGAGATCATGGATGCATCGCAGTGCGCCTGCTTTGAGCACAGCAGTTTTGTCACACATAGGCAGAGCTGTGCTCCTTCGCAGGGGTAACACAGCACAACCACTGCAGAAGCTTTGTTATTACAGTGATTGCTGGGAAGAAAAAGGAATTAAAGCTGAGATAAACTTCCTGACAACAGCCCTCGTGGTCAGAGGCTACAGAATGCCCATGTCAACACCTCCTCGGCCTGACAACCGGGCTGGGAAGGGCTACTTCCTTCCCTGGATGAACCACCGAAAGCACAGTCACCTAACCACCTCTCGATGTTCATCACTTCCAACGACACATTCCACTCACAGTCAGCCCTGAGTTCCTGCACGTCACTGCTCCGCACTTGTTCCAAACAAGAAGCGCCTTTGTGAGCAGGGATGTGACATTGGAACGGTGGAGGCTCCCGGGACACATGCTGCAGGAGCAGGGGTGGCTCATCGAGGTGCTCGGAAAGCAGCGTGCTTCCCAAAAAGCAGCCTGGAAGCATGAGACAAAGGAGTGAATCATCCGATGGAGCAAGCAGGACTGGGAGGGATTTCTGGGAAGGGTGCAACACTGCGAGGCTTCCTCTTGGAGGAACAGCACCAAGAGTGCAGCCTTCAACCACAGAATAGCCCCCGCTCGCTGCTTTGATTCCCGCCCTTCACTACCCCCAGTGTGGGAGGTGACTGCAGGCACAATGCCTCATCTTGCCCTTCACTGTGGGCAGGATTCAGAGGAGGGTGCGCTGGCCTTGATGAACAAAGTGCTTCCTATTACAAGCTAAAACATAAGGGTAGGAAGGCACCACCTCACTTCCCAGTGGAACTAAAAGGAGAGGAGCAGCCACACGTCACAAGTTCAAACTGCAAACAGCTCTGCTTTTAACTGTCACATCTCCTCCCTCTTCTGGCAAAAGCATCCTTCCCTCGTGTTTCAAAACATGATCAAACTGATCTTCAGCCCCTGATGTACAAAGGGGTTTGCTTTGTGGGGTCCCTGCAGGGAAGCACAGCACCCCCCGGGACACCAGCATCGCTCCTGCAGGGATCAACACACAGCAGCCCTCACTTTCTCAAGAGCCCCTTTCCATGCTGACTGCCCTACACAATGTTTCACGCATCACCAGCAGCCCTCAAAGAGGGCACTGAGCTCGTTAATCAGAAATGCAATGAAAGGGACAAGTGCAACAAAGCAGAAATGAGAACATGCAAGAGACAACCCTGCTCCTAAAGCTTCCCCCACAAAGGCTGGTTAGGAAGGACAGGCCTTTCTCCTACCAAGAAACATACATGTGGAGATATGGCCCTAAGCCAGCACCCCAGTCCCACCTCACACCCAACGCTCCTGTTAGTGGCTGACACGTTCAGACCTTCCCTTACCCTGGGAATTGAGACACATTTGGCCTGACCCAATTAGCCCAGGCGAAATTCCCATGAGGACAAGGCCATCTGCAGCTATCACAGCACTGTAGGGAAACGCTGGGTTCCAGCGTGATGTGAAGGCATCAGCAGATGTGCTCCTGCAACCACATCCCTGTTAACATGCTATCTGCAGGCAGGACAGTTATTATCCATCGGAATTCATCTGGATATTTCAGTCCAGAAGTAGAGGTGGTTCAATTCATAGCAGTTATGGGAAGGCAAAGTGACAGCAAAAACCCAAGCTGGATGGATGCTCAGCTGTTGTCCATACAAGATGTTTGAAGGTACTCACATTCCCTTTTCCTATACAGTTTTTCATAGCTTCTTTTTCACCTCTTTGGAGAGGCTTCACTACAACACCATAAGCATGGTTCTCAAATACAGCAGCAGGGCTTCTTGTACTTGGGCACATCCTATCACTGGCCAAAGCTGATCTGAGCTGCACTTCACATCCCCACCACAAATGTGCTTCTTCTCATTCATTCATGCATCTAACAATACTGGAGACTGTACTTCCCAGGAGCAAAACACAATTACATCCACTATATTTATCTTGTCCCATTAAAGACTGACTTTAATTACCAACTATTGGAGGCAAATGGGAAGATGTGACTCATCTTCCCTTCCACACCCCAAATCCACAGCAGGAATTTGGTGCACATTCCGCGGTGTGCAGGAGCTTGAAAATCAGTGGAACATTCCAAGGCCATTTCAGCTCCCCAGATGCTGGGATAAGCTGCTACAGGATTCACTCCACCACAGGTAAGGTCTATATGCAGCAGAGGTCAAGCTGCATGTCCCATCTCCATACACCTCAGCAGATCGTTGGCTCAGCTGCAGAAGGGCAAAAAGCCCTTCCCAAATGGAGCAGGGTTGGATTCATAGAGACAAGGCAGTGCCTGTGCAGCTCCACCTGTGCTCTGACCACCCCACAAGTGATACTGGACAGCATCACTCTGCACAACAAGCAAACACTGATGCTGCCCCAATTCCCTTACCAGTGCGCAACAGTGATTTGAACCTCTCATTAGCCACATGCATCTGAGTCAAAGATGCACGTTGCAAAAGCATTAAATACATACACTCATTAAATTAACCACTGTTATAATCGATTACAACTAGCTGAGGTCAGCTCACCAGTCATTTGACGCTTAGGCAGCAGGCTGCTCACTGGAAGAGCTGCCAAAGGCTTTACGCGAGGTCCCAGGATCTCCAAGTATCCTGATGTCCAAGGGACTTCCCTGGTGCTTTAGGTAAAAACCAGTGTTTGATACTTCCTTATGGAAGCAGTTTCTTTGACATTCCCATTGGGCTCTACTTCCCAGTTAGACTGAAAGGGGATCCAAACCAGGACAGAGCAACCAGGGAGACCTCACCAGTACCAAGGCTCACGTGCGCTGTGTGCTCACGCATCTCCCTCGGTTACTGTCTCTTCCCTAGCAGACAGCAGGGCTGAGTCACTTGTTTTAACGTATTCCAACACTCATTTCCTCTCCCAACAGGCTCCTGCACCCCAGTTTTCACCCTCTTGCAATTATGTCACCCTCAGATGATTGCTTCCACCTCAGCAGAACGCTTTGTACCAGTCCTTCCAAAGCCACATCCTTCTCTCATGTGCCCACACAACTGGGACTGATAAGTCTTCAGATCAAGCGGGTCTCCTTGTGTCACAGGGCGCTTTCGAAGGCAGGAAAAGGTGAGCAACTTCCATAGCAAGAGAAGCAAATTCACCTACTTTGATTTACTGCTCACCTGGAATACTGTTTAATGTTAAAGTTGGCAAGAGCAGTTAATGCAATTTCTCTTGGTTAAATGAGGATACTGTGCTCTTCCACAGCAATATTCCCTAGAAAATCCTTACCTCCCTCCTGCTGGAATCCTGCCCCGTGCTGTCAGTTTCCTGTCTAGACTCTATTCCTTCTGCCCCTTCTAAAGCCAGCCTAATGTGTCCGTGAGACAACAGCTACTCCTGTTCCATACAACTATGGCTCCCTAAGTGTCACAGCACCCTCACCACCTTGGAACCTTCTTCCATGGAGACACAGTAGCCTCTGTGGTGCAAGACAATTCATCACTCCCAGGCCATCTCACCCCAATGACAGCCCATGGAGAGCAGCCCCTTGCCCTCAGATCCCACTCACTTCCTCCCCATCCCCTGGGCTGCATGGATCTCAGCTGGGATCACACAGCAGAGGGTCGTGGGAACACTGCTCTTCAGAGACAACGGGCACCAAAGGAAAGCACACAACCCAAACCCAGCCACAGAACTGCACAAATCGACTACTTTTTATCATCATTAATTTTAGCTTGAGAAATGAGAATGACCAAGACACACAACAAACTACAACTTCCTTCTGAAAGCAGAGCACTACAAGGGGCACCAGCAGCTACGCTTCCCTCTCTTTAGTCTTCACTTGGAAGCAACATCCACAAACCCCTCTGTACTCTGCTGAATGAGCATCCCAGATTGGGTGAAGCAGAGATGCGTTCTTCATGCTCTGAACAAAGCAATCAGACACTGAAGCTCAAAGCAAGGGTACAGACACTAAGAATTCCCTTTACAACCGCTAAAGCACAGGGAGGCCATCCTGGGGGCGTGTGGTACCCAACATTACAGAAGAGATGAGCAGCAAAGCCAGTCTTCACCTAGGGCAGTGCAGGTGGTTTCTTGATAAATTTATACAGCCAAATGCCTCCTATGGACACAAAGGGGATCTCCACCACACAAATCCCTTGCGGCCACACATCCCTGGATGCTTATGTTCATTCAGGAATTCTCCATTAATAGCTGTGGGTAACGCCCCATTTCTGCCGCATATCCCTATTTACCGAGGAGTGTCACAAGCACTCACACACCAACCCAAGGTGGAAGTAAGTGCAGAAACCAACTCGTTTCTCCCTTCTCCTTCACGCTGAGACCTGAAGCAAAGGGATTTCACTGCAGAACTGGCACTGTTAGTGGGGTCAGAGACTTCACACAGCAGCAGAAATACCGTCCATCCTCAGGGACCTGCATTTCCTCCCACCCACAGGTAGAACTAGAACATTACTTCTCCAAACGCTGACCAAAGCGGCAGGAGCACGAGCACTCAGCATCCTGGAGATGTGCCATCGAAGCCTTCACTCCTTGGAGCTCCATCAAAGCAGTTCCCAACACACTGTCCTGCTCTGCCAACATGGGAGAGATACCCACCACGACAGCACCGTTCCTCAGCATAAAGCATCAGTGATGGTTTTAAGGAGATCCCTCCCTTAGGAAGCCTGATCTAAAACTATGCATTAATGATGAACACACAACTTTAAAGCATCCCTTCAGGAGAGGGAAAACAACAGCAGGAGACATTTCTGCCTATCACGTATAGATAACGTCAGATTTGGCACCATAAAAGCCCATAAACGGAACGATTTCAAGACATAAACAGCCCATAAAGGCAGCACAGCACCAACTTGTTAAGCACCCACAAAGAGAGCCCGCCGTCCCTTCACTGCCCCACAGGCTCCTACCCAGCCTGGCCCTGCCATGCAGACAATACCCCGGCTCCACAACGCCTAAAGGCCGCCCAGACAGGGGCAGACCCACGTCTATGGGGCTCCACGGCCCTCTCGCCCCTCCGCAGCCCTTCGGACACCCGTGCCCTCAACAGCGCTGCCCCCCCATGGCGATATCAAACCCCGGGCAGGACGGAACGGGGATCCCCTCACCCTCCAACCCCGAGGAAAGGCCGAGGGCTACCGGATCCCTTCTGCGGGGCTCAGAGGGGAAGGCGAGGCCCGGCCGGGAGGCGCCGGAGCAGACCCCGAGGCCCGGCCGGGAGGCGCCGGAGCAGACCCCGAGGCCCGGC
>JASSUY010010100.1:0-32509 GCA_032466535.1 Forpus xanthops | reverse complement strand
GTGTAGCAGTTCAGATATAAAATGCATTTGCATTTTTGTGCAGTGATTCAAAGCAGTAATATTTTTCCTTTGGAAAGGAGACACATCCTTGTCTGCCGTCTGTCCTGGGTTCAGCAGCAGCAGTCATTTTTCTCCTTACTAGCTGGTGCAGCGCTGTGACTTTGACTTTCGGCCTGGGAACTATGCTGATAACACCGATGTTTTCAGTTACTGCTTGGTAATGTTGTGGTCTGTCAAGGATATTTTTGAGTCTCATGATCTGCCCAGGAGGAAGCAGAGCCAGGACACATGACCGAAACTGACCAAAGAGGTATTCCGTACCACAGCACGTCATACCCAGGATGTAAAAACAGAGGGCAGAGACCTGGAAGGGTGTGCGTGTTCGCTGCTGGGTCGGGCTGGGTATAGGTGGTGAGCGATTGTATCCTCTTCCCTTGTATTTCTCTTGTCATTATTATTATTGGTGGTAGCAGCAGTGGTTTGTGTTATACCTCAGTTACTGAACTGTTCTTAACTCTGGGAGTTGCATTCTTTCAATTCTCCTCCCCATTCCCCCAGGAGTTGGGGGGTAAGAAATAGGGGGGAGTGAGTGAGCGAACTGGGTGAATCATAGTGGCTTAAACCACAACACTGTCTCAAAGACACTGTCAGGAAAAAAAGTCATGTTTATTCAGATTTATATCCACTGGGAAATTAAGGTATTTTTCTTTGCGTTTACTATGACTGTTGCTGATCATTATAATAGGAAATAGTCCCCTCTGGATATACAATCACACAAAAAAACCTCATGTGCCAAGTTTTAACTAATCACTTTGCTTACATTTTGTTTCACACAGCTCCCAAATAACCCCACCTAACATCTCAGATCTATTTTATAATCCAGTACTTTGCTCTTTAATGTAACAGCTTCTTTTGTCTGAAAAATTAAGCTAACTGAAATTGACACTTTGTAATAAGGCCGACATATAGCATAAGAAATGTAATCAAAGCCGCTTAGTACGTGCTTGCAGCAAAAGTTTTAAAGGTAGAAATGGGTGAAGGAAGTAAATGATTAAGTACTAAGTATATTTTGCTGAAATTATTCAGGCAGTTTGACAGCTCTGCCCTCTACAAGAATAGGAAAGTTCATTATTCAGTATTAGCACTGAGAACAACACTGGACTGCTTTTGTTTTCCAAACTGTGAGTAAGAACTAAATCTTAGAGGCTGTACAGTTATATATGAAGTGAATTTCATCTTAACAATTGAATCAGTTTTAAATGCAAAGCACATTCTAATATTTCCTTATATATTCTGCAGCTTCAGTAAGATGGTGTCATATTACTAAAATGATTCAAATTGCATTTGAATTTTACTAAAATAAGTGCTGACATCTCTAATAGAAGTTAACTAATCAATATGGGCATCTGTTTTTATCAGACTGTCCTGCTAAAAGTATTTGCACTTTACAGTCAACCAGCATGACTTTCCATCCAAATTCTTACTATACATACCTGTTGCTTCAACTGTTTTCATCAGTTAGCAAAAGTGAGAGCATGGGTACTCTGAACCAGAAACCACTTAATACAGAGGACATAAACAAGTAAACCACTAACATCTTGGATCTTTTATAACATTCAGAGTTTATTTGGAGTTAGCTTCCCTTTCAGTGGGAAGTTTCACTTAAGAAAGATGAAAATGACCATGCAGATTCATCTTGCACTGTGCTGAAGTCTTGCCTCACAGTCAGAAATGCACAGTTATGTGATGTTCCCCAGGTCTGGAATCTGCACAATTATATGAGATAAATCCTGTAAGCAGTGTGTTAACAGCTTCCCCTAAAACTCTGCTTTTGGTAATGTCACTGGAATCACAGTTTGTCCTGGTTCTACTATGGGCATTTGCTACTGGCAAAAGATTTCTTGGGTAGAGTGATATTTAGTCCAATCTGGTATAGCCCCTATAGCACTTTAACAATCCCTGCTGAAAGTTTCTGTTCCAAGTTAGTGCAAAGACACCATCAGACATTCGAAACAGATTTTCTCCAAGTAACATGGCAGTGAGATGGCACCCAGTGACTGTTCAATGAATCAGCCTGCAATGGGTGTTCACGTTAAGGTCTTTGAAGATCCCGTTTCCCCAAGTAATTTGTGACTGCTGGGATGCTTTCTGTACACATGGCTGCTGTCTTCTATCTCTTCTCCAGCACTTAACTAGTTAAAAAGAATAAAGAAATTAAGGCAGATGCTGCCGTAGGTGTCGGTGCATTAGGAAAAGAGAAAGCTGGACAGGAGGGAGGGCACACAGGCAGACACGTATCCATTTTACATCCCTGTGATACATTAGTGGCTAAAGCAGAAATGTGAACAGAAACTGTGTGAAGAGAACATAATTACTGTTAAATAACAGAGAGAAGCTAAATGAGGACTTGAGGAGAATAGGGCAAGTGGCCCAAGGATTTGATTTGTTTACATGAAAGTGCAATCATTGCTTTCACTCTTAAACTTTTCTGTGATATGCCACTTTTCATATTTCTCACTGCAATAGGAAGATGCTGAAATCACCCTCCTTTAAGGGAGGAATTCGAGCCTAAGGCCAGTGCTCACCAGTGGAGGTGAATCGAAAGTCAGTTTCAACTCTTTCTCTGCACTTGGCAGATGTGCAATTCCGAGGACAAACTCGGACCCATCATGGAATTAGAGTTTTCATTGATAAAGAGCTGTTACAAAAAGGTCTATGAAAGCTTTGGAAGCAGTTCATCCTTTTCCATCTCTGCTGGCAATAAGGTGTCTCATAACATCAGCTAGTTGACACAGATTTTTTAGGTTTAAACAAAGATGTTGTTACGTCAATCAATATCCATTGCTTTGTCAGCTTGATGATTTTCTTGAGACCAGCCTACAGAGGTAAAGCCAGAAGGAATACTCACCTTCTGCATCCTTTCTGTAGGATACAAAACCAAAATCAATGTATACAAGAATATGAATTGTTCAGATTGGAAGAAGAAAAGCCTGAAAAGAGCTTGTCCCCTTGGATAAAGCAGGAATGGCAACAATTGTAACAGCCACTGTCTAACTTGCCTTTAAAGCCCCAAGTGATGAAGATCCCATACCCATGCTCTCCCCACTAGGCAATCTACTGTTGTGGTATCTTTTCCAGTAGAAAGATTCTACATAGTGTTGGAATTGATACAGAAATCTAAAAGGAAATAAAAATTTAAGCGGGAATTTTAAAAGTGAAGTATAAACTCAACCATCTGGCCGTGCCTAGATTCATTCTGCCAGCCTTAGGTGCCAGTTGTGATTGATGCTCAGTTGCCTGCCTGTGGTTATGAAGAAACAGAATTCCTCCTGTAGGTATTTTAATGTGCCTGAGATAATCACTTGCCGGTGCCTGCTCCCTGGGTGGGTTGTTGAGCATCAAGGTTCCCAAGAAGATGAACCATTTTGAACTTTAACGCTGCACAGAACACAGCTCAATAAAGCACTGCAAGGCACGGCCAAGAGGAGGTGTCAGCATTTAAATTGCTCGTGTTTCATTAATATCAGAAAAGCCAAGATGGGAACAGGACCACGGAAGAGGCATTCCCCAAATCCGAAAAGAAACCTCCCCCCCAAAAAAACCCAAGCAAACAAAAAAAAAAAAAAAAACAAACCGCAACGGGAAACAAGAGAGCACGAAGCGCGCCGCTGCTGAAGATGTCGGCAGCACAAAGGCGGCACCGCTCGAACCCACGGCCGCTCCCGGACTCTCCGCGGGCTCCGGCTAGGCCCGGACCGGCCGAGGGAGAGATGCCTGACGCGGCCTCCTGCCCCCTCTGATAGGCTGCCTTGCCTGTCCGTCACCTGCGGAAGCCCCGCCTCCTGCCCCCTGCGATAGGTTGTCCTGCCTGCCCGTCACCTGCGAAGGTCCCCGCCCCTGCCCCTCTGATAGGCTGTCCCTCCTGCCCGTCACCTGCGGAAGTCCCGCCAGGGCACCAATCCCCTGTCTCCAACTAGAAGCCCGGCTGCGCGCAGGGGCTCGGGCGAGCGCCGCCAGAATCACTCTAGCACCCTCCGAGGGGTCGAGGCCGGTCGGGGCGCGGGGACTCGCGGCGACTCGCGGCGCCCGAGGTAAAACTTTGCTCTGTGTCCCGGAGGCTGGAGGGGAGCGGCGCGGCGCGGCTGGGCAGAGCCCGGCTGGATTCCTTCCTGCTCTCACTTCTCAGGCATTGCTTGGGCACCTCTGGGTCCTGCGCAGCGTGGTGGACGGATCACGTTTAGGGTCATACTGCGCCGGCGCAGTGGTACGGACGGGTCGGGCTGAGGGACATGCGATACGGCCGCGCTCCGCACTGACGAAGGAGGGAAGGAGGGAGGGAAACTCTGGACCAGAGACAAAGGGGGGGAGCCGAGTCGGGAACATCCGGGTCATTCGCTGCCGCTTCAATCCGGGACACGCGCGAGTGCTGCGGCCGATCACGGTGAGGCCTGGTCGGGCGCAGGGCCTGGGACGGTGGGGCCTGGGCGAGGGGGACCTGGGCTGGCTCTCGTTGCCTGTGGCTCCACTGGAAGGGGGGCTGCGGGGCATGCGGGCCTGGTGGCTTCTGCTGCGGCCACGCGATGGGGCCTGCAGGCGCGCTGCTACCCGCCTTAGGCGGGCTCTGCGCCTCCCACGGCCCGCCGCCGGAGGCCTCCGTCGCCGCGGGCCGAGCTCTCCGGGAAGGTCTCTGCATCCCCGGGTCTGCGCCACGCGGCCCCCGCCCCAGAGAGTACACGCTCAGGAGCGAGCAGGCTGACGCCGGGGTGCCCTGTATAGGCCTCGGACGTTGGTCATGGCCTCTTCGCAGCGGCCCTCGGCGGAGACAGGCAGGGCCTGTCTCTGCCGCGGGAGCCCCTCGCACGGACACCTATGGCTACGCGACGCCTTTTGTTGCTTTTGCCACTCGAGTGGCTCTTCGGCTGGTACCGTCTGTATCTTTTCATGCTGCAGACAGGAAGAGGCTTTCCAATTCAGAGTTAGAGCGCTCTGATTAAATGTCAGACTTTGTCTTTCTGCACTCTCAGGAAAATAAAGTTTGTCTCGTTTTGCGGCAGACTACTCCAATTGATGTTTTGTTTTCTTTTGCCTCCCTGTATCAATATTTAACCTGCAAAATAAAAATATGAGGCTAGGAATGTTAACGATTTTTTTGCCTCTCGCTACTCGGAATTAATGGGACCTGTTGGAAGTTTTTGAGGCTTAAAGAGCGCATCATTGGTGTGTTTAGAGACCTGGAATTGTGATACCTATTCCTGTGGAACGGGAATGCTTCTTTGCGAGTCTTGCCTTTTGTATGTGGAAGTTGGTTCCCCTGTCCCTTGCCCCCCAGAAGGTATAGATGGGTAAGATGTTGTTCAAGGGAACGTAGTTTGTTCCTATGACTGTGTTGGTTTGGGTTTGTGCTTTCCAAAATAGCTGGTAGTAACAGCAGCAGAGTTGAGCTAGTGAGTGAATGTGGAAGTTTGTGTTAATTTTCTAATGGATTCATAGCATTAAAAGGGACGTTGCTGCCTCTTAAAGCTGGAGAAGGATTAAAACCAAGCAAAACGTGAAGGCTAGTCTGTTAGGTCTGTGTAAGGTAGGCTTGGTATAGTTCCTCCAGCACAAAAGTTTGTGTTCTTCCCAGTGACGTAGCACATAATTATGCTGGGAATGCAATAGCATTAAATTTTTTTTGGGTGAAGAAAACGAATTTGATGAGATTTAAAACAAACAAAAAAACCCAGCTCAATTAAACCCTAAGAACTGGGTGGGGAGGAGAGAGATGTTATTTGTGTCATTTTGGCAGGATGTGCTGTGCTTTTACATTTGCTTTTAAATTGTAACTTTTTTAGGTTAATTGAGATTTCTTGCATTTATGAAGTATTTCAAAAGCTTACAAAAGCTAAAGCTCATGTACAGATATTTGGGCATGCTCCTATTCCAAAGGAGAGATGCGGAAAAAACCCCAAACAAATCATACACATAAATTACTAAAGAAATTAAAAGTAGCAATGAGAATATCGTATCTTCAGCTTTAATACCCAACTTAGTTCCTGTTCCTTCATAATGTCTGAAACCAGAATACATACTGACGTGGTTAGTGTCTGTTCTATCTCAAGCTCTAGCAGAACTGAAGTTAAATGGAAGAGCTGCTAGAGAGTATGTACAGGCCATTTGTTAATGGGTTGATTTGCTTATGAAGGGGTGCTTGCCTCACAGGAACTTAAGTTTTGCTTTCAGTCGGTTTTGTCTCTAATCTGCCCTTGTTAGGATAACCAAAATCTATGGAGACTGTGTACATGAAGCCCATTTTCTCATATCCACTGACATTTTGGATATATTCTGTCAGTG
This sequence comes from Forpus xanthops, assembly GCA_032466535.1. Lineage (NCBI taxonomy): Eukaryota > Metazoa > Chordata > Aves > Psittaciformes > Psittacidae > Forpus > Forpus xanthops. The sequence continues at coordinate 26,176 of JASSUY010010100.1, read as the reverse complement.
CTTAACCAAGAGAAATGTCCCAAGACTTGAAAAGGTATTCATAGAAAAGGGGAAAAAAAAGTGTAATTTACTAGGACAGAGTGTGGCACATGAGCAGCTGCAAAGCAAGTGGAACACCTTTCCCCCCTGCCCGTGGAGTGGTTATTGATTGGTGATGCTCTGCGGGACACGCATTGTTTATGTGCTCTGAGAAGTTGACATTCCCCCTTAGGTACACATCATTAATTGGCTGTTGGCCACAGGAAATACAATTCATGTATTGGAAAGTATCCTGTAAGGCATGTCTTGGCAGTGGTTTATAAGCAGAAAGAGTTTCTCAAATTGTTAGGGGCAGGTTCGTGTTCCTGCAGGGGACAACCAGGTGCAAGTACCACTGAAATTCTGATGTGTGTTCCGTAGTTCATTGGTATTTGCTAATGCGCATGGGCTCACAAAATCCTTAAAACTACTCCCTGCATAATTTGCGTAAGGGAGAGGGGTTTTTTTGTTCTAGTGGTATCTTTTCAGTGACTCCACATCTGTGTGTCAACAGACTAAAATCTGAAGCAGCGTGTACATGCATGGAATAGATTAGTGCTTGGTTAATCTTTTAAGCATGACCATCACTTTAAATGATGTGTGAGATCCTTAAAATAATGATCTTTGTGTAATACTTAGTTCATATGGTTCTAGTAATAGATGGCAATATTTCTACATAGTAATAGAATGTGAGTTTTGCTTAATTACAGATGAATACTTAAATGTTTATTTTAATGGAGTGGTAACACTCCTTTCATTAATTCTGTGAGTTGGTTTGGTGGAAGAATTCTCTCCTGGCTGTCATAACGGCTTGTTTGCTATGTGTGGAGTTGAGAGCAAATTGACCTGGTTTCTCCAACTGCCAATTATCAGCTCTTATTTAAAATGGGTAGAAGAGCAGTAGGGAGGAGGATTAAAAACCTTCACTGAAGTTTGTTTTGGCCATGTGGCTAATGAAACCCTAGGCTTACAGTTAGACAGTGAAAAATAAACTCTTACTTTGATTACTCTTCTGGGTGAATGGAGAATCTTCCATGAGTTTGAAAGCACCACTCTTGCTGCCATCATGACTAGAACTGTTCTTGTGTCATCTGCAGTAGTAACCTGCGCTGCATATGTTTCTTCTGTAGTCTCAGTCACTAAGTCAGATATGGTTAGCTGTCAATAAGACAGTGGAAGTGTAGAAAGATCATTCAGTTTATACTGGAATTTAAAACCTGCCTTATAGAATGAGTGGGCCAGTGGTTATTCCTGAGCTTTCTTCTGTATTCCTGAGCACTCTTGTGTATTGCTGAGCTCTCTTCTGTATTGCTGTCTATAAGTTCTGTAGTGGCATCGCTGTGAAACTGAGGTGATCTTATTAATTGCTGCGTCTGTATCACTTTTGTGTAGAATACTGGCTTTCAACAGGAATTTTCAGTCTAAAAATAACATGCATTGTTCCCCTGTTTGCCAGAAACGGGGGCAATACAGTTGTTTGCCTGCAGAAGACAGCTGAACTTTCTATGGTCTAGGAAGGAGATGGGTGTTTATCAGTTCTGCAAGCAGGATGTCTGAATGGTTTTCTCATTACTACTAGTGTTTCTGTTGCCAAGCTACTGTTCAAGTAGTTTCTAAGATGTGATTCAGATATAAAACACAAGGTGGGGATAGTATTTTGTAGGATGTTATTCCTGGTGTAAACTTCTGCAGGGTGTGCAAAAATGTGTATCTTGGATATAGTAGTGAAACTCCTGAGTGAGCAGGGCATACAAACAAGATAGTACAGTGTGTTGTTTACACTATAAGAAAAAAATCGTACTAAAAGCAATTATTTTCTTTTAGAAGGACTGTGAATATGTCTGGCATAGCTCTTAGCAGACTGGCACAGGAGAGAAAAGCCTGGAGAAAAGATCATCCATTTGTAAGTATGAGAACTGTGAAATTTCTGACTCTGCAGTTGGTTTGGCATTCTGATGAAGATTTTTTCATTTTCTGCCCTGATGTGGTTTTTCTTATATTGCTTTTTCTCTTTTTTTTTTTACTTAACTTAATAAAAAATGTTTAAAGCTATGTAGTGCAAAAAGAAATAACTGTAAAGATAGAATATATCATGAAGTATTCTAAATACATTTTCCAAAATCCTTACCCTTTGTCTTTTTGCCTTAATTCAGGGATTTGTAGCAGTACCCACGAAAAATCCAGATGGTACAATGAATCTAATGAACTGGGAGTGTGCTATTCCAGGAAAGAAAGGGGTAAGACTCATCCACTTGCATTCTGCCAAAACAAGATTATCCCTCATAATAGCCAGTCACATACTTTATCATGATGTCACTTTTAAATACCTATATAATATCTTCATGCTAGTGCTTTAAATCCTAGAAAATGCATTACACCAGGAAATGATTAGTTTTTATCACATGATTCCTGGTATTTTAAAAATTGGGGTTTTCACTTGAGTAAAAGTGCTATCTTTAACAAGAAGAAGTATGCCTTGTCTCTACCAGACCAGCCAGTGGCTCTCTGTTGCCTTTCTCTTTGGAGGCATGCTCTACTGCACCTGCTTCCCCTGAGATACATGACAAAAGGATTTCTTGTCAGTCAGATCAAAAATTGAAGTGGTGTTACTCCTGGGGTATCTCTGGCTCTTTTTTTTACAGCAAGTCACTTGTTAACTACCCAGAATATGACTACAAGAACATTTGTAACCTGTCCAGTTACACAATACGATCTTGCTGTCATACTATTATCTTAGTAAGGCTTTTGAGTATCTGCTGTCTTTCATCTGTAAGGTAGGTTGCTCTGTGAGAAAGACAGTAAAAACTTGATTGACTGTCTGGTGTTCTACTTAAAGAAATTATTAAAAGCTATTTGTTTTCCCCTGTGATTGAAAGCAAACAAAATGGGAAAAGTTCATCATACCAAAAGGCTCCTCTCTTCTAAATGGACAAGTTTGTTTCCTCTGGGAAATATCAGAGAATAGATATTTCTAGTTGTTAACAACTGACTACAGCTGTTCAGAACAAGTTCTTTGAATATACAATAGCAAATGAAATGAAAATTACTTGCTTTCTAGAACACAGTTATCTTGGTATTTGTAGCACATTTTCTTCCTGTTCCAGCTTGAGAATTTGCACAATGAATAGCAATGACAGTGGAGTGTTGGGGGGGGGGTTGTTTGCTTTTTGCTTGTTTACTTTTTTTTTTTTTTTTCTTCTGCTAAAACTAATGTAACAAAGGTAGAAAAGAAATGGGGTTTTCCTCCTAAGGGGGTCTTCAAACATATCTGGCTGTTCCTGAGGATAGGATTTGATCTTTACTCAGGTTCATTTTGAAGGGGGGTTGGAACTAGATGATCTTAAGGTCCTTTCCAACCCTAACTATTCTATGATTCATTTTAAAGAATTAACTCTTACTTCCATTGCAGTGGTTCTGTAGCAAGGGCAAGTTAGAGAAGGGATCTGGATTTTACATATATGATAATTTTTTCTCTGTTTCTACACTTACCAGAGATCTGCTTGTCAGAAGATAGTTTTGGGGTTTTTTTTTCCTCCTTATTTCCAAGTAAGATGACAAGGAAATATATTTTTGAGACAGCCTTTTTGTGCTTTGTGGGATGCTTTTCCTACATTATATGAAACTTGAATAGCGCTGTCTTATTTTGTCTGTAGCATGGGAACAGCTGTTATCAGTGTTCTTCCCAGTTTTTGATGGGGATAAAAAGCTCCTGTAACGCAAAAAGATAGGATCTTTGAAACTACTTGCTACTAAGTGCAGACAGGGTTAGTTTAAGCTAGTGAACCTCGTATTAACTGTAGGAGTACTACAGTTCTGTCTAAATTATTTTGTTCATTTGTGGTTTTTAGCCACATTCTCATGAGGCAAAATAGAAGCCATTTATATCCATGTGCTTAAGGGGTGTATCCATATCATATCTTCTCAAACTTAGAATACCGCCTTCCTCACTGAATGTGTATCATCTTGCATGATTTAAGCCCACTCATTCCCTGCTTTCCCAGGTGGAATGGTCAGGAGAATCAGAAAAATATAAAACCTGTGGGTTGATATAAGAACAGTTTCATAAATAAAATTAAGTAAAATCTAAGGATAATAGAATACCAACAATAACAATACTGACAGTAATAATAGTAGGGAACAACAACAAAGAAGAAGAAAATTCAGAAAATCAGTAGTGCTGCAGAGTGCAGTTGCTCAGCACCTGCTGAGCGATAACCAGCCTGACTATGGCAGTGATCGGTCCTTCCAGGTAACTCACCCCAGGTTCTATCACTAGCATGACATGCTAGGATATGGAATATGCCTTTGGCTATTTTTAGTCAGGTATCCTGTCTCTGCTTCCTCCCAGCTTCTTGTGCCCCTTCTCACTGCAGAGCATGAGAAACTGAAAAGTTCTTGATCAGGGTAAGCACTACTGAGCAACAACTAAACCATCATTGTTGTGTTGTCAACGTTATTCTCATATTAAAGCCAAAACCAGCAGTAAGACCAGCTACTAGGCACCACATCAGCTACTGGGAAGAAAATTAACTCAAATACAGCTGAAACCCAGGACACATGAAAAACTTCAGAAGTGTTCTGTTCATCTGTGTACTATGAAAATTTTACTTGTTTGTGGAATTATCATCAATGATCCTGACTCTGTTGAAGACTCAGCTATACTTACTAGCTGTAATGAAGTGGAAAAGTAACGGTTTAATTCTTCAGCTTGTTATATAGGTAGAATAACTTGTCTCAGCCTAGACAGCATGCTACAGTGTAGGACAGCTATTTCCTGCTGTATAGCAAAAGGATGTCTTGCACTTTGTCTGAGAAATTACATTCCTGATAAGCCTTTTCTAGAAGTTTGACTTCTCTTTGGTGTAATCTAAACTCTACCTTAACTCCTTATAGACACCATGGGAAGGAGGCTTATTTAAATTACGTATGCTTTTCAAGGATGACTACCCTTCCTCACCCCCAAAATGTAAGTAAAATGACTAAAAACCACAGGTTTGTTGGAACAGTGTTAAACTAGTCCACAAGGTTCTATGAATGGTTATTACTTTCTTAAGATATATTTTCTTTAACAGAAAGTTGCCTTTTTATTTTTTCACCACCCATCATTTTGCATTTAGAAAGTTGCAATGAAATGAGTTAAGGGCTCAGTATAACAGAGTTGTGATGGGAGGGTAATTACTGTGTGGCTTTCCTCAAAGTTTGATGGAAGCAGCACTTGAGGTGTTCACTACTTGATCAGTACTGTTTGGAAACTAGCAGGTGGACATTGTTAGACCAAAGCCCACTGTGTGTTCTTATGTTAAGTTGGTCTTCTAAGCCAAGAACTCAGAAGGCGAGAGCTTAGAAAAAATAGGAAAAGTTTCAGCAACTTTAACCTGTTCATCAACTTTCTCTAAAATATGGATTTTTTTCTGACACTGTGCAGCAGATATCTTCAGCTACCGGGGTTTGAGTTTTTAGAGTTTTTCTTATCCCATCTCAAAAGTACTTACTTTAGAAATCTGAAAGTATTTATTGCCTTGGCTAGTTTTGGTTTCTCAAACTGGCTTCCATTTCAAAACAATGACAGTGAATACATATGGCTCTTTTGGTTCATTTCTCATTTAATTTTAGTGTTTCAGCTGTGTTGGTTGTCCTGGCAACTGCTTTTATTACCACCTAAATACACAAGGAAATGTGTTTTAACTAGAAAATATTTAACATTAACATCTTGAGAAACACCAACTAGCACATCATGCAAGTGTTAAATGAACTGCCATCCTTAAAATAGTATGCATATGTGATTGGTAAGTCTTTGTACTGATGTGGCTTCTGAGTTTCTGCTAAGCTTCACAAGTAAATCTTGCTTATGAGCTGCTCAGTGATGTCAGATGAATTAGAAAACTTTACTAACATGTAGATATTTCATAGTGGCTGTTGCATTTAAGTCCTGTAAAGATTAAAGAAATGGCAGAATATAGATTGAGTGGCAGAAGAGTTGCACAAGCCTAATTCTTCAGTGAGTTAGTCTTGCAAGTTGAATTTTGTTCCTCTTCCTTATACATTAAGAAAATGTGAAACTGAAAAAAGCTAGGAGCTCAAGTCATCTTTGTGTAGAACTTGCAGTATTTTAAAGTGAGAAGATGTGGGCAAAGGGCATTCTTTTCTATAGTAGTGTGTGAGGCAGTAAAGACAGGATTGGTTAAAAACGTTTTTATCACAAAGCTACTACAAACTATTTTGGTAGTTTCCATTCCTAACCCAGAAGATTACAGGTCACAACAATAGTGTTACATTGCTTGGGTTGGTAGCACAGGTGTGAAGTTACTGCTTTAGGTGCAGGCTAAGCCAGGAAGAAAACCAGTATTAATAGCACCAGAAATCTGTGTGGTGTTTCTTTGGGGGTAGAGGTGTCTTTGCCCATTGCTCTCCCACCCTGTCTAAACCAGCTTGCTGACTTTTGTCTTAGTGCTGCATGCAAGTAATTCTCTCTTCCTCATCAGGTAAATTTGAACCACCATTATTCCACCCAAACGTGTATCCTTCAGGCACAGTGTGTCTCTCCATCTTAGAGGAGGATAAGGACTGGAGGCCAGCAATCACAATTAAACAGGTCATTATTTGTTCTTAGACATATTCTTAGCCCTTTTATTTGCTTTGCTTGCTTATCTGATGTGAATGTAAGATGTTCACTGTTTCTACAGTTGATTTCTAAAGGATTTTTCATTGAATGTCTCTTAGTAATATCCGTGCCTGTGTTACTTCTATTCCTTCTGTCACAGATCTTGTTAGGAATACAAGAACTTCTAAATGAACCAAATATTCAAGACCCAGCTCAAGCAGAGGCTTACACAATTTACTGGTAGGTATCATTGCATATCAACTTGAAAGCGTTCATGTTGCCTACAACTGTCTATTACTTACAGTATAATGTGCTAATGTTTTTAGGATTGATGAGGGGAATTTTCTTTTCTTTGTGTCTTATATCCTGTGGAGATGCTTAGTTTGTGCTAAACTTGATCAAAACAGTAACTTCATGGTTAATGGGCTAGTGGGGCTTTTAATAGCATTGCAACAGCAATGAAGTGTGAAGACTCCTTCAGTTAGACCATGATTTTCATCCTAGTTCTAGCCCAACACAGAATCCTTTCCTCTAAAGGCTGAGTAGTAGTGATGAGGCATAATGATGAGACCAGTGACAGAGGAGATTGAATTAGGTGATAAGTCCTATTCATCTGTGTAGGAGTAATTTCTGTCTAGTAATGGGTACCTATAAGGGTAAGGGAGAGCTGCTGTGATTGCTGTAGGAAATATGTGACATTTTCTGAAAACTAGATATTCCAAAAGAATAGGTTAAGAAGTACAAAAAGCTCATAGCTTCAGCAGAGTGAACCTTGCACTGGTGATAGGGCAATGATCGTCTGGGAGCTAAAAAGGACTTTTTTTTTTTTTTTTTTTTTTCCCCCCTCTCCCCATAAAAATGGATCATTGGTACAGAATCTCTGGGGGAGCAAAAGACTTTAAACAAATGCTTTTGGCACTGACAACTACTGAAATGTGGAATTGCCATTCCAGACATTAGAGAGGGTGTCAGGAGAGAGTCAAGTTTGAAAAATATTTCATGGGACCTCACATGCAAGCTATGTCAGAAATGTCTGCTATAGGATCCTAGTGAAAAGGAAACCCAGGGATGGGTAGCAAGTCCTGTCCTGCATTTAATTAAAAGCTTTGTTCAGTGTTATTTAAGTATCTACTGAAGACATGATGGGGAGTGAGTGCATATGGAGGACAGTTGGGTGGCCACGGTTGTACCAGCAGTTCTAGGAGCCATTAATAAGGAGGCAGCCCCCCCCCCCCCTTTTTTTTTTTTAAGCCACTTCTGAAGGAATATTGGGAAAAATAATTCAGTTTTATACATGTATAGACAGTTCATGTAGGGCTTTTATCAGCTCCTACCTGCATATATACATATATATATACAAAACCAACCTTTACTAGTCTTGTTTCTGCTTTACTGTGCTTCTAGACAAACACTGAGAATAAATATTGCACATAAGTTTTGCTACTTCAAATATATACATATATATATAGTCTCCTATTTATCCTCTTCATGGCTTTTGGACATGCATAGTATTTTAGGTGAGTTACTGTATTTCTGCAATCTGAGAGTATCTCTTACTACATAGTGGGTAGAAGCAGTAAAGCAGAGCAGGATTATATATGCATCTGTAATTTGGCAGTTGATAAATAGTGGGGAAGATGTAGGGCTGTTTTAAAGATGTGGACTGATACCAGCCTTATCAAGTTTAACCATGCCAAGTCCCACACCTGGGTCAGAACAATCTGAGGCACAGCTACAGGTTGGGCAGAGGAGAGATTCAGACCAGCCCTGTGGAGGACTTGGGGGTGTTGGTGGATGAGAAACTGAGCCAGCAGTGTGTGCTTGCAGCCCAGAAAGCCAACCGTATCTTGGGCCTGCGTGAAAAGGAGCATAACCAGCAGGTCAAAGGAGTTGATCCTGCCCGTCTACTTTTCTCTCATGAGACCTCACTAGGAGCACTGGGTGCAGTTCTGGTGTCCTCAACATAAAAAAGACATGGAACTGTTGGAACAAGTCCAGAGGAGGCCACGAGAATGATCAGGGGGCTGGAGCACCTCCCATATGAAGACAGGATGAAAGAGTTGGAGCTGTTCAGCCTGGAGGAGAGAAGGCTGCATGGAGAGCTCAGAGCAGCCTTCCAGTGTCTGAAGGGAGCCTATAAGGATACTGGGGAGGGACTCTTCATTAGGGACTGTAGTGATAGGACAAAGGATAATGGGTTCAAACTGGAACAGGGGAAGTTTAGATTGAATATGAGGAAGAAGTTCTTTACTGTAAGGGTGGTGAGGCACTGGAATGGGTTTCCCAGAGAAATTGTGAATGCTCCATTGCTCGCGGCATTCAAAGCCAGGCTGGACATAGCCTGGGTGGTATGGTTTAGTGGGATGTGTCCCTGCCCATGGCAGGGGAGTTGGAAATAGATGACCTTAAGGTCCTTTCCAACCCTAACTATTGTATGATTCTGGTTTTTAGACAAGTTACGAGCTATACAAGAAGAAGCTTTGCATTCAAATAAGAATACTTGTTCTCGTTCTCAGGATAGCTTTGGTACTGTCACTCTAATTTCAGCACTCTGAATATGCCAACCCCCTTTCTGTACTGCAGGCATACAGTGTAGTATGCCAGGCATTCTTCTGTGTGGATTCTGAGGGTGTGAGGTCCAGCACCTGGGTTGTATTCCCATGTGACAACACAATCTAACTAGGAGAAAAATTTTAGAATAAGGTCTCTCTGCCTCTTTCTGGGAAGCAGCCGGATCAGTTTCAGTCTGGTTGCTCCTAGCTGTTCATTGGTTGTGATCAGCTTGCTTCATTTCTTCTTGTTCCCAAACCATTGACTTCAGAGGAGATAATGTGCTGCCTTTGTTTTTTTTTTTTTCCTTTTACTGCAGCAATCCTTCACAGCTGCAGGGTTAAGTTCAGTTTTACTGCAAAGCTGTCTGCAAAAGCCACTCACTGTAAACTACTCTTGGTACAAGAGTAATGGTAACAAATTTTTCTTTGGCTTTTCACTGACACTTCTGTTGGCTAATAAAAAATATGGTGCTGAATGTAAATGGATGCTCTACTAAGCTACTGCCATCCCTTGTTGGTCCAAGAATAGAAAATAAAGAACTTGCTCTTTTATGTATTGAGGGTGGGGCTTCATAACTGGCCACAATTCTGTAGCTAGACTTTGGGAACGACAGTGGTTTTTTTGGAATATTGAACTAACTTGGAACTGGAGGTCAGGATAAGCTTAATCTGGGAGTCAGGGTCTTCAGAAATTAAGGCTGAAACTACCACACTGTTACCATTCTCCCATTTCTTAAAGACCACTTCCTCTTCTCTCTCTCCAAAGCAGTAAAGATGGCACTTTAAAATCAAATAAAGTGTACCAACTGTTAGTGAACTGCTCTCATCAGCCACTTCGTACTATTAGGATACTGTTAATTATAATTGTTAATTACTTCAGTTCTTGATGTGGGGAGTGGAAAACAAATGCTTAACATGTAAGGTAAAACTGGTGTTGAGAAAGAGCAGGCACAGAACATTTCACTGAGACTGATGTGGTGTGAAGTCACATAGTACAGTCATTTGACAACAGATGGAGATTGGGAAGTAACTAGTTAAACAGTACCTTACTTCCCTCCAAAGGAAGTTATCAGAGTAATGATCCAGAAAAAAAACTTTAATATATTACATTGTTCAGTGAATTCCTACTTAACTGCCTTCAGCAATGACTTGGTTCATATTGAAACTAACTAGAACAATAACTCTGTAGTACAGTTTCTTGATTTGTCAAGATACAGTTACCCTTTTTCCTCTCTTCTGTTCAGCCAAAACAGAGTGGAATATGAAAAGAGGGTTCGAGCACAAGCCAAGAAGTTTGCACCATCATAAGCATGTCATGCAGCATCTTAAAAAGGAAGGGATTGGTTTGGCAAGAACTTGTTTACAAAACTTTTGCAAAATCTAATGTTGCTATGTACAATTAATATCCACTTAGGGGAGGGGGTTATATGTGTGCCATTTTCCATATTCGCCACTTGTATACAGTTCTAAATTTGCTGAATTGCCCCCAGTTTTTTCATACAGGGTCTCTTCCTTCAGTCTTTTGTATTTTTGATTGTTATGTAAAACTTGCTTTTATTTTAATATTGATGTCAGTATTTCAACTGCTGTAAAATTACAAACTTTTATACTTCTACGAATTCACTAGTATCTCTAGTTCCTTTGCTCTCTGATGCAGGCATGCTTTAAAATGTTAGAACTATATTTAGCCTCTAGCTGGCTGTATGAAAAAAAAACCAACAAAAATCATGCCCTCCACCCCCTTCCCTCCCTGAATTTGTTTTTCTATCTTTGAGAAACTAGGTTGTTACTGCTTAAGAGCCTCTGAGATCCAAAGTCAGCCAGCATCATTATTCTGCATCACTTCCTGTGTTTCTATGGCATTCTGTCTGTGTTGCTGTTTAGAATAAATAAACTGTTTATATAAAGGGCTTTGTTTCATTTATCTTCATTAAAATGATTAAAAGATTGCCATTTAAATGGCTCTGAACACAATTCAGTGCAAATCCTGTTTTTAAGGTCTGTGATGCTGCACTTACATTTGGTTTAGATGTTGCCTTCCTTTGTTTTTCCTGCCTCCAACTCCAAAATGAATGCAGCCCCTCTTTGGGCCTGAGTGGTATTGCAGCTATTCAACTTTGAATACAGAATTCTGATTAGCTAGAGACTAATTGCTTACTGTACATAATGAGATCAACGTGCTGGTGTGATCACATTAACATAAAATAACACAAGCATTAGACTGATATGAACAGTAATAGAAGGAATGTTCAAGGAATACAAGAGGACCTACAGCAACTGTGGATTTTAAATGGTACTTGTTTATCAAATACTTCTGTGCCTTCTTCCATATGTCAATGTATAGAGCTTTTAGGAACAGGACGTACATAACGAAGTAAAGATCCCTTCTGTAAAGGGAAAGTTAAATTATGTAAGTTATTTTCATGTATGTCAATTTGATGTGCTCTCCATTAAACTGTCACTGCTTTTTAATTGCATTTTTTAGTCAAAATAATTCTGCAAAATGTGAAGTGTGAAAAGCTTTGTTCTTAGTTGTAGCTTCTTCAGTGCTTTGTTTTGTTGGTTTGGCTTTTTGTTAAAAAAAGGTTGCTGCTGGAGACTCAAGTCATTCTGGATGTGATACAGCTCTGTTCTCAGGCCTGTATCTCAATTCTGCTTTGTCTGCATTTGACATGGTTTAGGGGGAGGTGTCTGTGCCCAGAGCAGGGGGGTTGGAACTAGATGATCTTGAGGTCCTTTCCAACCTTAACTATTCTATGATTATGTGATAGCTTTAGGACATGGAAGCTTTCCCTAGATTGGAGTAAGTAACACCCTCACATTAGTCCTTGAAAAGCTGCGTAGGACTGCTTCCTTGTCACAATGCAGAAATCCTTGTTTCAACAGCTGAGTCAGGAGAGATTTCATATCTCTGGGGTGGGAAAGTGAATAACTGACCACAGCTGAAAGAAAAGATTCACATTAAATTAATTTACTTAGGCTATTTTTTTTTTTTTAAGGCAAATGGAATATTTGTACCAGTAAACCCACTGCTGTCACTCCTAATTCTGTCTCAAATAGGCTTAGCATTGTATCTCTAGCAGAAGAGAGGTGAGAGGTGAAAATCTTACTGTGACTTGAAGAGCTTGTATATATGAAGGTAACACTATAAACTGTCTTCAGTATCTCCAGTTCTACTCAAGGGTTGCTGAAGTTTAGGTTTAATTAAGCTCCTGTAGGGTGCTGGAAACTCAAAAGAGCATTCCATTTTAATGTACAGAAAAACCCTAAACAACATAAAATGTTTTGGCACTTTATGCTCAGAACTGATCCACAAAATTTCAACTGCTAATAGCTGTACTTTTGCCTGTACACTGGCAGGTATATGGAAAAGTGAACCAGGATACCATCGCTGATGAAAATCTCTGACTCACAGCTTCAAGGAGCATGTATTTCTGCATGCATTTCAGAAACACATTTCAGCATGTATTTCTGACTTGGCAGTGTCACTTCCAACTAATGAGAATGTAGTCAGAGAGTGTTGCTGAACCTGTTACCTGAAATTTTGTGGTACAGTTCCAAATTCTCTGAACAATGCTACAAATTAAATAACCTTAAAGCCTTTATGTGTGTAAATGGAGCTATAAACCCATGTATAGCCAGAGACTCTCCTGAAGGAAGGCATTTGCTAAGCACCAAGTTGCAGGTGAACAAGGCACACTGTTAACTGTTCACAAGGAAGTGTCTTTATAAAAGATTTTACAACTCTTTAGAATTCTTGGATTGTTTTTTTTTTTTTTGTTGTTTCTTGGGCTTCTGGTGGGGTTGGTTGATGATTATTTTTTACTTTTCAAGCAGTTGGTTTACTGGTGGTTATTGCAGCAACTCTACAGTACCATTATCTTCTGGACTGCTCTCTTCACTGCTTTTAGTGGCATCGTCTGGAGTGCTCACACTGTCCTCAGATTCTTCATTACTTTCTGCTAGACTGGAAACATTTTTCATGGTTATAAAAGCAAAGCAACTTAAAACAAGAAAAATGGTATTTAAATGTCATTACCCTGAGAAACTGATTGGTCTGTTGGGATTACAAAATTCCTTTCCTGAGTCAACATCAAATGGATCTGTGAAAAGAAGGGGAAAAAAATGTATGCATTGACGAAGGTGGCAAATGTTAAGGGTCTGCCCTCATTTCTTCATTTTCATTTTAAGAGATTACTGGCAGGGAGGGGAAGGCATAAGAAGTCTGTTTCAGCTTTCTGGTAAGTTTACCATTGTTCAGTCAGAAATCAGAGAAGGTGAGAAACAGCTGTCAAGTCCTGTGTCCCCCTTGTTCCACTCTTCACTTCCATGCCCTTTGTGGGCCCCACAACCCAGGATTTGGTAGCTCTTGGGTGAGCAGGTTGAACAGAGAGATTTCTAAGGCTTTTGGTAAGAAAACACAGATGTTCTCACAATGGTTTAGTTCCAAAAAGGCTACGTGGTTAGTTCACATTTACTGAGAACTGAAGTATAGCTATGCAGGTTTACCTCTTGCTCAGCAAGGGCAGGGCTAGATTTAATTTGGTTAGAAAGCTGGGGAGAACTGGCACCTCAGAAAAGTGAAACAAAGCACAATAGCTTTGATGCTGCTGTCCAGCTGGTAAATAGCATAGGATTGTGGGTGGAAGTGTGTTTTATTTGGTATAGTAATTTTGTCCCTTAAGAACTGTCTTTAATTTGATGTAACAGTAGTTAGGCTTCCACCAAACAAAGCAACAATTTCATCCAGCCTAGTGCCTTATGGCAAAGAGATCAAAGCTCAGAGGAACTAAAAGCTGTCTACCATGTCGTTACAGCGTGATCCACTGGACAGTTTTTATGGCACTTAACCACTGTGAAAGGAAAACATTAATTACAAACATCATGTGTTCTTGATCATTTGATTGGCTTTTTTGTCCTATCTAGAATGAGACCAAGCACTCACCTCTGAATACAGCCTGAAATACTAGGATACAGGTATGTTACTGGAAGAATTTGGGAATAAACTACCATACTTATTTTCATAATTTTTATTAGCTATTATTTGCTATTTTCAGTATTTTACAGGTCTGATTTTAAATATATTGATTAGGGACTGTATACATACATCTTTTCAAAGTCTGTCTTGGGTTTATGTTTAAGTAACTGACTGTCGGACTGTATGCTTGTATTTCTCTTACAGTCGTCCTGAATTACTACTCTTTTTACTCATACTCTGCCTTTAACACCTTTAAACATCAGATAAAATGAGGAAGCATCACATTTTCTTTTTACTCCTTAGTTCCCTAACATCCTTAATTTGATCACAGCGGCTGCTCCACAGATCACCAGTGGATATGCTCCATATGCGCTCAATTGCTTTGGTCATTTTCATCTTTTTGAGTTGGGAAAAAAAAGGCAAACTTGCTTATAGAAAGAAGTGAGAGAATACACAGCACAAGGAGAGAACACCCAACACATCTCAGCAAAGCTCTGATCTTGTACCTTGACAATATTTTCATGAGACTAAAGGAAAAGAGGGGGTGTGATGTGTCTGTTTTTTCTTACCTATTTCTTCCTCTTTTGTTTCTTGGACACTGGCTAAAAACTCCTTTTCAACTCTGAGCACTTCCTCCTGGCAGTGACAGGCTGCATATCTTTCCAAGAGAGTTTTGTTCAAGTCAGTAAATGCCTGACCCCACTTAAATTTCCTTAGAAGAATGGTGGCTAGGTCTGGGAATCCTAAACCAGAAAATAAACAATCAGTTTTCTTTTTCAATGGAGATTTGATTCAGCTTACTAAGGCCAGAACACAGCAACGTATCACCACATGACTGATTCAAGCTCTAGCTCCCACAGTCCTTCAGTAAGATGGCAGTTATAATACAGTAGTTTCAGAAGATTTATCTTCAGTCTAGTCCTGTCAAGAAAGCTGTGATGAGTCTGCAGAACATCACAAGAGGGGCCAATTAATTTTGTTCTTAATCAGAATCCAGCCTAATAAGAACCAGCTGTTTCCTGTCAGTATGACAGAGGTGCCAAAGGATTCATGCTCTGTCTTCTCTGGCTTTTTAGTTTTTAGGTTTCTCTTACATGAAGTGCCATCCTGACAAAACCAGGATTATCAGTTTATGTATCCAGTTTCATAGCTGACACGAACGCCCCAGATATCTCAACACTGACAGGTGCAAGTACTTGGAAGAAAGCTAGACAATCTGATTCCAGACTCAACATAAATGATGACCAGTGGGATAGCATCACAGTTTATTCTATTGCAGATTATCTCTTCTGATTTATTAAGGATGTAAGCATTGCTGGTAACACACTTCACATCAGACGTATTACAACCTACCGACAATGCAAAAGGCTGCAGCAAAAGCTTCCACACAGGACAGTTTGCATGGCCGACCATAGTTCACAGGATTTGCTGCCACCAAGTAAGGCAGCAGCCGCAGGTGATTCCCTCTTATTCTCTTAAAGGGAGTTTCTTCTAATTTGGCCCATGAGCAGTCTATGACTGCAATTCCACTCTGAGCAACGACATGCCTGCAGAAGCAAACAACATGAGAACTACAGCTGCCACTTCACACTGACAAATTTGCATACTCCCCTTTTGTCAATCACAAGGCATATGTTTTAAAATGGTCTAAAATACAGACGCAATGAGAAAGAATAACAGCCTGCTTTTCCTCCTAACATGCACGTGGTAAAAAAGGTTCATACATTTCATACTGAAAGTGAAACGTTCTAGGTTTAAAAATGCAACAGGAGAGTGTGATTAACAGTAATGTTCACATCCTTAAAAGTACACCCAAATTCAGACTGAAGTTTGTTGCCAGCTTCTGAGGCCTCTGGTTTTCTCCAAGTAAATACATTATTATAAAAATTCTGCAGGCACATTTGAAGAAAATTCTCAGCATTTCCCCCAAATAAGTTTTTTAGCTAATGCACTGTGTTGCTTACCTGACGAACCTGGACATGAAATCGTGAAAAATCCAGTAGCTACAGGCTTGTGAGTTTGAACAACCTATAAACCACATGCTTTGATTTCTCACTGGGATATACAGATGCTTTTTTCACCTGATACCAGCTGTGTAAAAATGTTAACCTGATTTAATAAAGTGCCCTATTTCTCAGGTTTATGTGTCAAAGTAACGCAACAGGAGGATCAAATTTATCCTCTAGCCCAGTTCTGTCCATGAACCAGCGGCTGAAGTGTTCCCTCGGTATGCTATCACTACAACACGTGAGCCACGTGTGCCTCCGCGGGCCTTGCAAACGGGCTGCGAGGTCACTCAGGCCTTACCGGAACCCACCTGTCAGCCGGAGAGATGTGCTCAGTAGCCAGAGGACTGAGGACGATGCCCGGGAATCTCTGGCTGAGGCGCAGGGTTCGGAGCAGCCCCATCCGGGCTAGTTTCCTCCCGGTGCATTTCTTGGGATCGCAGTGCCCGAGCTCCCACATGGCAAGAGGACACGGGAGCTTCGCCTCTGGACCGCTCCCCTCGCCCTCCAGGCAAGCTGAAAACAGCAGCAGCGCGTTAGTGCACAGCGGCCGCCTGGCCTGGCCCGAGCGGGCCCCAGGGCAGACCCCGCGGCCGCCCTACCCACAGGCCCCGGCAAGCTCCCGCACCTTTCAGCGCAGCCTCTGCTTCCACCGCGAAGGCATCGAGGCTGCCAGCGCCACGCCGTCTACCTCCCCGACAGGCAGCTGGCCGGCCGCGCTTCATGGTCCCGCGGCTGGGCGGAGCGGCAGCTTCCGCGCCCTTCCGTTTCCAGCGGAAGGGGCGATGGCGGCGACGGTGCGGCTGCTGCTGGTGGCGTTGAGCGTGGCCTTTGGTGAGCGTGGGGCCGGGAGCGGGAAGGAAAGGGAGGCGAGGAGGTGGGTTAGTTTGAGTCCAACCGCTCTTTGCTCAGCAGGGCCCTTCTCTTCTGCGGGGAAGATGAAGATCGTGGAGGAGCCGAACACGTTCGGGTTCGTGGCTGCCCGCTCTCCGTGTCCCGCGACCCACCCGGACTTGGCGGGCTCTGGGCCATCCTCCGCCTCATCCCTTTCCTTCCTCCGGGAAGGGCCCGGGGCGCTCCTGAGGGAGCCCCGCGTGGTGCGGGTGTTGCGGCACTCGGGCAGAGGAGTATATGCATGTCTAGGGGCGTAACTCGATCTCAAGCATTAACTTTTCTTCTTTTGGAAGGTTGAACAACCCATTCTTGCCTCAGACAAACAGACTGCAGCCCAAGATGTCCCCGTCTGCAATATCGGGTATATGGAAGTGTTACCTTTTTGGTATAGTTTGCCTCATTCAGTGTCAGCCATTTGCGAAGCAGTCTACCTTGACTTTATGCAGACAAAGACTAATTTTACTTGTCATTTTTATGAGTGCCATGGAAGATAAGTATGAGCAAATACATTTTATTGTACTTCTGAAGGGTGAAAACCTAGATTAATCACTTTGGTTCTCAATGGCCCAGTGCTATTGTTACTGCTTTTCTACATACCAGTCCTATCTATGTGTTTTATTCTGTGGTTCTTTTAGCCAGTCACAGATCCTTCTGATCCTTACTAAAACCCTTTTTTCCTCTCAAAACAACCCCTGCCATCCTTGACATTGTCATACAGAAGTCATTGTTTGATAGTTCTTAATACTCAACCATTGTTTTGCAAAAAGCCCAAGAGCAGTCTTTGAACCGACCACAGAGGCTCAGTTTCACACACAAAGCCTGAGTGCTGCAATATAAATCCACCACTTTTGCAAAAATAAACAGGAATTGAAAAAATTCTAGGTGATATATAGAGGAGAGTAGATAGATAAACTGAATGCAAAAGGAGTAAGCAAAAGTCTCTGCCAACCTTAGGCACAGACTTAAACCGTGTTCAGCTCCAGTGACAGTTCACCTTTGGCATGGTGACATTGGGCTTGATTATGCTTAATGTCTTCTGTCATGTTTTAGAAACTCCAAATGTATAAATTTTGCATGCACTGTTCATGAAAAGTGAAATAGTTAGCAATAGTTAGAATGCTGAATGGAAAGACACACAAAAAAGTAATTAAAAAGTTAAAAAGACAGTGCTAAAAATACATCTTTCCTGGATATGGAAACTCATGTGTAGCCCAAAATTGTGAATGTCTGTGGAACTGGAATCTAGGGCATGGAACCCTGTCTTGCAGAATTATTTCTTTAGAATGGAAATCTTACGTATTCTTTTCTTGAACAAGACAGTTGGGAGTAATGCTTCTTTTAGAGCATCTGCAAGGAAATGGAGGCATGAGTTTATAGCATTACTCAGGGACATTCAAATCTGCTTTTCTTCCTATGTGGGGAGATGATCCTAATCACTAAGGCACAGCTTGCATGTAGTGATGGGCAAACTCTTTGGCCAAGCCGCTGATAATCTGTAGAATTAAATGTATGATTGTGCAGTCAGGAAAATCACACGGGAAAGGGAACCTGCCTTTATCCCAATGGTTAGGACATTCTGGAGATCATGATTCTCATGGCCTGATCTTTGTTTCTAGGATTGCTTGTCTAGATCTTCGCAGGAATTACATTTGAAATCCTGGCAGTGGGGCGTTAGAATCTAAGATGGCCTTAAAAGGGACACTGAAATACCCCTGAAATAGCACACAGTTAAGAAGTTGTGGCCATTTTTTGAGTGATGAGTTACCTGTCTTGGATTTCTTTTGACATCAAGGCTGAAATGGTCAATTCTGTAAGAGTAGAATTGTAACTGCTGCCCTGTCTGACAGTAAAAAGTTTATCTTGTTGAATACTAGCTGGTTAAGACTGTGAAGGCAAACTGGAAAGGAGTATCTTTTTCAAGGATCGCAGTAAAACTTGAGCATGAAGTACTGCTGACATTCGGAGCAAATGGGCTTTCCTAGTGTAAACTCAAGGAGTTTGGACGACTTTGAGGACAGACAGCTGCTAAGCAAGAGGTCTAGTGATTTCAGTGTTAGATTTTGGCAAGATGTGATAATTCCTTTTACGGATCTGACCCCCAAATATTTGTTTGTATACAGGTTTCTTAATTCTGCCGTAGAAACAGGCTTATATATGTTAAGATCTTTATACAAACCAATATACACTAGTGGGAGCTTAGTGTGATCGATATGGAAGACAGAAATTTCCCTATGTACAGCAAAAAACTTTGTCACATACTTCTTGCAGTTCTGTCATCACAGTAACTTGCTTAAATTTAACTAAAACATTATTCTTCCTTGATGTTATTTTATGGTGTTTTTAGGCCCTGCACATCTCTTTAGGCTTGCTGGCAAGTGTTTCAGTTTTGTGGAATCAACGTGAGTAATGGATTTGGATATTGAATTGTTTATTAGGAATGAAGTAGTTGCTTATTTCACACTGAAACATTTCTTTTTTTTTTTTTCTCCTTCCCCTTTTAAGGTACAAATATGAGTTTTGTCCTTTCCATAATGTCACTCAGCATGAGCAGACTTTTCGATGGAATGCCTATAGTGGGATTTTAGGGTGAGGCTTTTATACCTCTAAGTTTTACCTATGTTGTTAGCAGACCATTCTGCAGATTGTTAAAAGGAGGCAGTTTTAAAATTGAGATTCTTTTATTGGTCAGCTTAGGTCATTGTAGTTCCTGAGGCCCTATGCATAAAAAAAAAACTTGTATTGAAAAATGCAGGTTTTTCTCTTGATAAATCCTAAACTCCTGCTGTAGCTGGAGGCTGATGAATAACCAGTGATAACTGCAGAAGTGATATGTTAAAGTGAGAAATTCAGTTATGTATAACTACAGCCTATATTAACAAAGTTTTCACATCTGTTAACAATTTTTGCTTTGAGTTTAATATAACCTTAAAAAATGAAATGAGTGCTTTATGCCTGGCGGTCCTGTTAAACATACTTAATAAAAGATAACAAAAGACTCACTGAAGACCCCAAAGAGTTTTCCAAAGTATTCAAAGACAACGAAGTACACAAAGCATAAGACCTAAATAAATTTAATTATTTATTAAATATTAATATTTATAACTATTAATGATAATTATTAAAAACCAGAGCACTGCTTTAAAATTAGTGTCTGTCTGAATATTTTTATATAATTATCTCTTTTAGTTTCTTTTCCTTTCTCCCCAAATGTGCCTAGTAGGAGAGGAAAAGTGTACTGAGTATATCATTTGCTTTAGGACTAGCAGAGTAGAGAATAGTTTTTGAGGTGCTTTCACCAGCACTAAACCCTCTGAAACCCTCTTGAGTTGCTAGAACTTAGCATAATTGAATTTGTTGTGGGGTTGGTCTACAGTTGTATCAACCGATTGGATTTAAACATGGATTTATGAGTGCAAACTGAAAGCTGATCCAAAACTGCTCTCAAAATAATGTTGATGTCCCCTGTGTAGCAGCCTGCATAGCAAACTGTGCTGTTTGTACTATTTGTAAGGTCTTGGCTGTTATGGTATAGAAAGACAACAAAAATTAAGTATATATAGTTAAGTTCACCATGGAGTAGGGTATTCTTGTTTTGTTTTGTTTTTTTTTTTTTTTTTTTTTTTTTTTTTTTTTTTTGTTTTTGCTTTGTTTTGGTTTTTTTTCTGAGTGTCAAATTTTTTTGTTCCAGTAACGAAGTAAAAAATAATATCATGTTTTTTTCAGAATCTGGCATGAATGGGAAATTGACAACAACACATTTACTGGAATGTGGATGAGGGAAGGAGACTCATGTGAAACTAAGAGCAGACAGACAAAGGTATAATCATCCAGACTATGCTAATTCTGACAGTATGGTTCTCTACACACACATATAACACTCTGCAGACTGAAACATTCCCACCTTGAAGCAGTCATCATTTACGATGTGGCATGAAATGTAAAGATTAATTCCTGTAGGAGCTAGGTGAACAGATGAAGGAGGAAGCTAAAATCAGGATAAAATTTTGAAGAAATTCGTCTATGTATTCTCATTTGTTACTTTTAACTTTTTTTCCGTGATAGAGTGGGATATTCTGGTATCACTACTGCAGAAAGATACAGTGCTTTGTAGCTTGTGTAAGGAAAAGTAAAGTTATTTGTTGAATTCAGCGTGCCAGCCTAAGAACATTCAGGAAAAAGGAGGGAAAAGCATTAGGCAATTAACAACAGCATGCTGAGAAGCTAGGTAAGGTTTAAAAACAACAGCATAGGGCATGAAAGGGTTAAGGAAGGAATCATATACATGGGATTGGCAAAGGAACAAAATCAAGAGAAACAGATTCTGGTGTGAGTGCACATTAAAGAAAATGTAAAGTTTTTTATTTTGTGGAGTTGCTAAAATGTTTCACATTCAAACAGTCTCTGTGCCCAGTAACAATTCAGCTACAACAGTAAGGAATGAGACTTGGCCAATGTATGGCCCATCATTTGTACGTGTCCTTTATCCTTTTATTCATCGATGTTTTTATTTTTCCACCTCCCATTTCTGTGTGTTACACAGTTTTACAGATACAATGAATTAAACCTTTCATTCCCTGACGTAGATTGCTATTATGAAGAGGAGTTTAAGTACAGCTTGTAGCAGGCTGCTTTTCACGTAGGCTATTAAAATGATGGGTGACAATACAATACTTAAGAGAGAGGGTTATTTAGTTGGAATAATAATTGATCTGAAGATGGGATAAGGAACAAAATATTTTGGCAAAGGTGATAATATTTTTACTGTAATGGAGATGCCTTGTTAACATCTTTATTTCCATAGGGGCTGCAGAAAGAGTTTATGTTCTTGTATGACCTTTGATACTGGGATTCAGTTCTTTCACTGGTATTTAGTTTTGAACAGACAGAAAATACTGATGCTGCACATTTCAAGATGAAAACAAATTTCTATAGGCTAGTTATATATTGTTCCCTTTATTTAGCACATTGGTTAGAACTAGAATTTGTTACGTGAATTATGCTTATGTCAGGTAAGTTTCTAAGGAGTATCCTATTTACCCTCCTTTTTACTCTCATTCTTGCTGGAAATATGTTGTTTGGGAGTCCAAGGAACAATGATAGGTGGGGGGATCATTTCCCATTAGAAGAAGCAATTTTCACATTTGATAAAGCAATTTGAAGATGTGCTTGCTATTACTTTTTTTTCTGTGGCTGACAGCACCGCAACCTTTGACATGACAGTGTGTACAGAAATGCATCTGCTAACGTTGGAAGACAGCAAATTGATTACTTATGCTGGTCCTGTTTCTTGTGGAGGTGTTTTGCTCATCTTTGGTTTTACTAATGTTTAGGTTCATCTTGTTTGTGGAAGGAGCAATAAATTGGCTTATGTGTCTGAGCCAAGTACTTGTGTTTACTCTCTGACATTTGAGACTCCTCTTGTGTGCCACCCCCACTCTCTTTTAGGTAAGACTTAGGAAACCATTCATGTGTGGAACAGCTGGCATCTTTCACCGACCTCAGAGTGTAAATTTTTAGTTTCTTTGAGTCTGTTGATTGATATAAATTAGCATTAAATGTAACATATGAAGCGTATTTTAAATTCTAATCATTATAAACATATAGGTATTTCTCAGATAATATGCCATTGCTAAAATAGATCCAGTGAGAGATGGGGTTTGGGCTGGGTTTTTTTTTTTTTTTTTTTTTTTTTTTGCTGTAGTGGGGGTAGGAATCATCCCTGTGGTATCTGCTCATTTATTTACATTACAAAAAGTAACAGCTTAGTTAGAATTACATCCAACAAAGAAATAGGAGGCCTTCTAGCTGGAAATATGAGAAAAAATTGTGGTTGGTGGCACTCTTCGGAAACTTTAAATATGAGAAGCAAAGTTTAAGTTTAACCCCAACTCTTGAAAGCAATAGAGGGTGTGTACTATATAGAAACATTGAGTTCTTAAAACAAATACGCTTGCATGCTACTAGAGGAGCATTTAACGCAGGACAGAGCTGTTGATTTTTACATGGTTTGACCTCCATTTTTCAGTTTATCCAACTCTGACTGAAGCACTACAAAAGAAGTGGGATGAAGCAGAGCAGCTTCTGCATGATGAACTAATAACTGACCAGGTTTGTTAATGTCTTCCAACTCTATTGGTAAAAAAACATTTCTGTCAAATATCCAATGTTGGCATTTGACAAGTTTCTCCTTTTGGACTGGGTGCTTTTATTCTGCATCTGGCAAATAGTCATTTTTGTGCTCTGCAACTGCTGTATCAACTGGTAATATTTTCTGGAGTGAAGCTTGAGGAGTCGGACTGGCTAGTGCAGGTTACAAGCAGAGATGAGAGTGGGGTGGATTGATCTATTGTCTTTGTGAAACTTTTTTTTCTAGGGTTACAAAAAAATGCTGAAAGAGATTTTTGAGGAAGCAGGACTTCTAAAAGCAACAGAAGAAAAGAAAGTTGAGAAACAGAATAAGAAAATAAGTTTTGAATTTGAAACAGTGGAGAAGTGCAGTAAGGTACAGAGTATAACCTTTACAATGTGGAATTAAGTTGACACCTTTTTACTGGGTAACAGTATCATCGATGGTGTTACCTAAATACCTTTGGATTCAGCTGAAATCCATTAATGGGATTTTCTTTCCTAGTTTTAACATGTAACAGGCTGCATACAGAGTTGATTTGATATCTTTTTTCTAGCTCTTGAGTCAAAACCAAACCAGCACAACTGAATGCCCAATGAGAAGACAGTGTGGCTATATAGGAATTGGTGTAGGTGCTTTGGTTATGAATACTTGCAAGTACTTTTTGTGGGGAATAAGAGTCTGGAAATAAGAGAGAATTACTAGAAAAAAATAGATGTGTAACCAGCCTTGGGAACATTGACGTTTCTCTCTGGATAATTATCCAGACTTGTGTCAGACGCAAAAAGCAAAAGGCAGAATGATCTGTACTGTGTCCATTTCTGAATTATTTTTCAGGTGTGTGAACAGTTATTCTGCAATAGAATCAATATTCTCTGTAAGTTAAGAGAAACTGCTGAAAGTGAGAACATGAAGTTACTAGGTCAGAAGTTGAGGAGGTGGTAAATTTCCAGACTTTAGCATGATGATGTAAAATAAAATAAGGCTGGTCCTGTAGCAAACTTATAAATGCAATTTTGTGCTATAATAAAATGCTACTTAGAGACTAGATCCTAGTAGCACTCCTAGGTTTTACTCTCAGGATTGGAGAAATCCTGTTTTGGCAAAATAGGAATAAAATTACAGATTTTGTACCTTGTTCTTGGAATAAGCAGGGTTTTTTTTATGATCTTTTAAGTAACAGCTGTGAACAGATGCATTATTTTTTATAAATTCCCATTTTTTTATACGCATTTGGAGAGTCGGAGAGCCATTTAAAATGTATTTTGTTTCTTAGGAATACAAGCAACTTTCTAAAGAAATAAAAGCCCTGAAAGATATATTAAGTCAGCATGGTATTGCGTACAAAGGATATTTTGGTGAGTTTTTTGTTAGTATTCTTTTTCATTATTGCCTATTCAGAATGTGAATACATAAATGATGGTTCTGGATACAGCAATGATTACATAATCTGTCACATACAGAGGTAAGATTCAGTAGACAAAACTTTTAGTAAGTATTTAGGTCTTGATTCCTGTGCAAGGGGACTTACTTTGCACCCCTGAAAAATCCATTGATGACATGAAATGTTAGCTATATGGAAAAATTTTCACTGCTGTTGTAATTGAAGTTAGTTTCCAGTACTTAAGGTGCTAAGGAAAAAGGAAGTCCATGTTACAGCATTCATAGCATATAAGCAGCTTCTAAGTAACTACTTTCTGCATAGTGAACCACAAGGCCTGACTTCTTCAAGAGCACTTGAAATGTTCTCTGTTTGAATTGCTTTTATCCCTTTTTAGTCACTTTTTTTTTTTCCTTTCGATGTCTGTTAGGTAAGTACCATATCACATGCAGTTTTTGGAAGGAAAGACTGGTCCTGGAAGCAAGGCTTATCTGGATTAATTCCAGTCAAGTTGAGGTTTAGTTTCGTTGTGTTGTTTGGTTGGTGTTTTTTGTCCCATTCCTTCTAGTTTATCTTATCTATTATTACATGGACTGTTTGTCAAAGGAGGATTAATTTCCATGTATATTTGCACCTTTTATGTTCAGAATTGGCACTTCAAGAAAACAATGGACCTTTAAGCTAATTAGCTTAAAATTAGTGACATACTTCTTTTGTTTGTTTGTTTGTTTTGAGAAACTTTCTTCTCTGTTCTTTCTTTTCTAGGGAAAACTCATCATATTAGAATTTTTGTAAAACACTTTGTCTGCATGTTTCAACTATTAACTATGTAACTTGTACAGTATTTCTGCCTGTTTGGTGGATTAGTTAATTATGTAGATTAGAACTGTATAATCAAAAACAATTCACAGCTTACTGTAGATGGTTTATTTCAAACTACTTAGTGAATTGTGTGACAAAAATGTCTTGATGTTTAAAAGCAGAAATAATTGATGTCTTAAACTAAATATTACAGCTGAAAATACCAGTGTTGAACATGTAAGTCACAAACTGGCAACTGCAGTGACAACTCTTCTTAATGGGTCAAAGGATGATGAACACCTCCATGGCGATACAGGATTTTGGAATGACACTGTATGAAGAAACTTGGGTGGTAAACAGTGAGTGCGTATGGAACATCAAGCAAGTTGAATGTGCATCATGCTACTGAGATGACTTACCTTTGTTGGTATTCTCGGCTTTCCGAATTTCTACCTTAAAGCAAAAGGAGCGTTAATGGAGCAAGGGCTTTCCATTGCTGAGAACAGTTGGCTAATTTCTAAGAGCATTTGTAAAACTTCTTTGCTACAGCTGCTGTTGGGCACAGGTTCACGGGTTCTGTGCCTCCAGCCCCGGCTTTATTTTCTTTGATCAAGCATGGTACCACGTGTTGTAAATACAAAAGAGTTCAAGACCAATGTTGTAAGATGTTACATGAAATGTTTTAAGTTTACTAATAAGATGTCGTGGTTTGAGACCCCTCAAACAGTTCTGTGCACTCCTCCCTCTTTCTTCCTCAGTCCTGGGGAAATGGGAAGGAGAATCAAAAGAATGCAACTCCCACAGGTTGAGATAAGAAC